>JBCJKH010045600.1:37404-67997 GCA_039877255.1 Loriculus beryllinus | reverse complement strand
TGTCCCTGCCCATGGCAGCGGGGTTGGAACTGGATGATCTTAAGGTCCTTTCCAACCCTAACTATTCTATGATTCTATCTTGCTTCACCTTGTGGAACACTCCTTGGTAATAGAAGTGGAGGGTATGTCATTGGAAGGGCAACACACTCCTTATTTATGAATAGGCTTGAGTCCAGTGGTATTTCCACCACAGCACAGCTCCCTTACTTTGGTGGCCAGTAGTAAATGTCAAGATGTAGATGATGCCTAGACTAAAGCATACCAGTGTGCTCCAAATGTACCTGAAAAAGGGCCTAATCACATAAACACCACGTATGGTGCTTCACATAGGGACCTAAGGCCTGGCTTGTTGCAGCAGTGGCCTTGCTGGGATGTAAGGAGAGGTTAGCTGTTTCTGTAGGTTGGCCGTGCTCTTCCTTTGCCAGTCCATTGGAGTGCTCTATTATGCACCCTGATACGGGAAAGGTACTGAATAAATGTGGTATTGGATTTTTGCTTCTTTTTTTGATTGTTTTGTGGTGGGTTTTTTTCCCCTAAATTCTAACAGTTTGTCTTTGTGTGGGTTTTTCTTTTGTGCACTTTGATGATTCTGTTTAACTTGGAGCAAAAGAAAGTTGAATGAGCTTGCTGATGTTCCCCATTTCATGGCCTGCTGATAACTACATGATAACACTCTCCATTGGATTCTTCATTAAAAAAGAAAACCAAGAGGGGAAAAAATGAGCCTTTGTCAGACTCGATAGCACTATTCACTGTTTTACCAACAAGTTACAGTGAGAACATCAGCTTCCTGGCCTTTCACAGAAGCTCATTGATCTTTCTCCACAGTAAACAGAGAGGCTGTAGCTTTTGTTTGACTTGTGCTCCCCATTTGTGTGGTGCATTTCAGGGATGAAAAGTGCTGTTGTGGCAGTGCTGCAGAGGGAGAAACTGGACAATGGCAGTGGGACAATGAGTGGGAAACGTGTGGCGGCTGTCAGAGGGGCACACTGGTCAGCTAGGCCACCACCATAAACACAGTGGCCTTTGGGGAAGGGGTTTAAAAAGACTCTGGCCGAACAGCCTGGAGCTGAGTACCAGTAGGATTTCAGGCTGGGCATTGCTCATCTTTTCCTTTAAGTCAGCCCTATGCAGGGCAGAGGATGGATGGCAAGATGTGTGTGCTTGTCCTGATAAGAAACAAAATCTCTCAACAGTGGCCAGGAAGTAGGGGAGATGTGACAACACATCTGAGCTCTCACTCTGGCTTTGTTGCTCATTCAGTGATCAGTTAACTGCAACAAAAATGATTAAGTGTAGATCTCCAAGCTGGGAGCTGTGCTGGAGCTGCAGGGCTAGCTATATTTCTTCAGGAGCCCCTTAACTATTGAGGTCCCTCTTCTGCAAGAAGCTGGTGGGTAAGGTACCAACTATGGGGCAGGACTGAGGCTGAACTGGCAGAGCTTATGCCAGGGTTCTATGCAACTGGGGTGGTGGGGTGGGAGCCCTGCAATGAAACAAGTCTTTCCTTGCAGCTTCCCTTCTCTCTCTAGCTTTTTTCCAAGTCACTGAGGTGAGCTATGCTTTAGAAAATGGAGCAGAGATCTGGGGTAAGGTGGTCCAAAAAGGTGTGACTGCTGGCAGAAAGCAAATGTATGCTTTTATCTGGAGTAGCAAAACCCAAAGAGTTTTCTTGCCCTCTCCTGCTTTTCCAAGCTTCATTTAAACAAGGAAACTTTTCTTTGTTGACTTTCATTACATGCAGGTATTTTTCTTGGCTATGCTGTCCTAGAATTGGTAAGTTTAAGTGAAAGAGAAATAATATAGCAAGTCTTAGGGAAATACTTCCTGTGAAACCCCAAAACCACTGAAATTGAGATTTGTTGATCTTTCTTCTGTTGTTTCAATAGCAGAACTTGATTTCAGCAGGATTCTGCCTTTCTTAATTGCTACTTATCTATCTTGCAGTGATGTCTAGGAGGCTTGGCTACCAATCACAATCTTGCCAGGCACTTGGCAGCTACAGAACAAATCAAGAGTTTTCCCCCTGAAAGCCTACAGTTATGGTCTTTCACATTAAGGTTTCCCTGCTTGGTGTTTGTCTATTACTAGCCAAGCAGGAATGCTCTGTAGCAGCTGAGATCTGAGTGTGGGTCATGCTACTTTTTCCTCCAGAAGTGTGTGGAAAGAACTGAAGCAAGTAGCTGCAAAGGTACATCTTTACCAGTGTCAGTATCTCTGCAGATACTGCTGAGCTGCACTGGTGGATTTGCGAGTTTGCACAACTTCTTTTTCTTCTTCCCCTTCAATAACTGTGGATGGACTTGCTTCTCAGGCATAGTCCTTGCATGTGATTAACCAATATATTAGCCCCAAAACTTGTAGCAGGAAACTTTTGCAGCATGGTTTGTGTAGACTGTCTCGGAGTCCCATAACTTGGTTTTAGTCACGGCATGCAAAATGTGGGAAATCTCATGAGAGTTTAGAATAAAGCTGTGTTGTTCTTCAGCTCCAATGTCAAACAGGCTTAAAAGGTTATGGTGAGCAAAGTCTTGTTTAAAAATAATTAAATGGACTCTGAGATGTAGAAATTGTCAAAGGTTTGATGTGGCTCTGTCATAATGCTAATCCTTCTCTTCACTGCTCTTGTTTTAAGTAAAGTTACAGAGAAATGTATCTTTGTTACAGGCAATGTACAGTTGACTAAGACAATTTTTTATAAGGGGCTTGTGTGATGAGACTTGAACTCTCTTAAAGTGTTATGTTACTGTAGAAAAGTGATTTTAAAATCAGGTGCGCCTGTCTGTGCCGTCTGGTAAATAATTGTCCAAACATTTAAAATTTGGAAATGTCAATTTCACAGTCTTTTAAAAACCTGCATCATGCCCACTTGTTACAACAGAGCTGTAGAATTTTGTACAGAGCGTTTAAGTCTCTCTGCATCTACTACTATTAAGGTAATTTGGTTGTATAATGTGATATGCATCTCCTGTCCTTGTGGAGACTGTGAATTTAAAGCACACTTCAAAATGATAGTGCTTGTTTCAAGTTCATCTGCCAATGTTGCATAGCTGAAGCTTCAGGACTGTGAGTGCTTTGCCTTGACCTGTGTTAGCTGCCCCATTGATTTCACATGGCAAATTGATGTTGAAAAATTATACATAGGCAAAAGTCTCTGAACAAGGGCCTAAGGAAAGAGGAGACCTAGGGAAATGCTGATAATTTATTTCAACAGCTTTTTGGCGTAAGTCCAGGTATAGATTATGCTGGCAGGATAGCAATAGAAGTATGGTATACTTCCAGCTAAGGATGTATTATTATATTGTATTATTATTTGTATTATTAATTGTATTATTATATTATGTGTAACTATTATGACAGACTCTGCCCTGGGAGGTAATGTGAGTTGATGCCAACACCTGTATGGGACAGTATTGCTCAGCTGTCACCTGTTTGCTTTGCACTCCTAGGATCCTTCATGTGCTTGGCTGATCAGTTTTAGGTGCACTGGTAATTTCAAGAATAGGGACAAAGCTGTTGGGCAGTTACAGATGTTTTCTTTGCTGCACCTGAGGTGCTGGGGGTGATGCTGGTGGTACCCACCTCTGCCCCTGGGCCAGGCAGGGTGATGGGTGGCACCTACTGCTAAAGGCAGTGAGTAAAGGCCTGCCTGCAACAGGAGAGGCAGGAGTGCTTAGGCAGCTGGGTACAATTAAAAGTAATAATTCTGGCCACAGTAAAAGGTAAACACCCTTCTTCCTCATCAGTACATGGTGCTGGAGGTTTGCAGATGGTGGAAAGTCAGGCTCTCTGCTCTGCTGCCCATGTGGAAGGCAGGAGCCCCTGCAGCACAAACCCCTGCTCTTGGATGGCAAAGCATTGTTCACCAAGCCAAAATGGGAGAGGAGAAGGGACCACCTACCTCCACCACAGATCTTCTGGTAGCCCTCACTGCTTGAGCTCCAAGCTTTGCATGGCTCAATGCCCTGGCATGTGATGGAAAAGTGAGGGTTTGGAGGAGACAGGGTGCCTGCTGGGGAGCTCTCTCTTGAGCTTCACCCTGTCACTGAAACAAGCGTTTCTTCCTCTTGCCTATACCCTGTTTCTTTGATTTTTATTTGGAGACCCCATGCAGGAACCTTGTGGTGGATACCATGGGCTGGCTTTGGTGTGAAGAGATCACCACGTTTTGCATTGGCACCATGTTCCACTTTCATCACTTGTGTGCAGCCCAGAGTCCCTTTCCCACTTGTTCTTCCTCTTTCTAGCTCTAATATTCTAATTATTTTTTCTAATTGTGTGATTTAAAATGTGCATGCTTTGCCATAAAACAATGCTGCTCGCTGTCACAGGCTTGTATTAGAATTAGAGAAGGAGGAATTTAATTTTTTTCCCCTAGTGTAAAGAAAATGAGGCTCAGGGATGGAGTAGGGATTAAGTAAAGGAAAAGGATGACAGTTGGTATAAATCCAGCCATGAGTTCTCCTCTTCAAAGGCAGGCTATTTCCTAGGTGCTTACATTCTCCCATAGAATGTGGGGGATTAGCACAAATTGTGGCCTAATGATGCAATGAAGCTTTTCATGTTGCTGTTCTCCTTGTGGGCAGTTTGTGCTGTAGCCCTTAGGTATGCTTCAGGCTAAAACACTGTCAGGTGGAGAAGGCTGGCATGATGGAGTGAAGTAGGAGCTTTCCTTGCTTCCCTGCTATCCTGTACACATAATGTGTGCTCACAAGCAGTTTGATTGCTTTGGAATTTGCTAATGCATGCTCACAAGCCTTTGTGTTTTGAGAGGCTACATCTGAAGGGCCTCAGTTTTCAGTTGGTATGTGTTTTCCAGTGCCTTGCTCTTAAAAATATCTGTCACATATCTGAGCTGGAAAGACAATATTGGCTGAAGGGATGGTTTGCAGGGAAGTGGGGTGTACTTTCGGGGGTCTGATGGAGGGGAAGGTGTCAGAGGGTCATATAGCTGGGAGAAGATCATGCAGTGGCAGAAAGGGCTGCAGCTTTCCTTCTATGGAAGGCCAAGCCTGTCCTGTAAGAAAAAACGTAAACAATTGGAAAGTGGGACCCTAGGAGGAATTCTTGCAAATACCAGAGGTGGAGAATGATAGCATCCTTGTTTGAAATCACTTCTGTAGTAGTGAACAGATCTTCCACTAGTTAACCTGGCTGTGGGCTTATGCCAACACAAGTGCATAAAGCTTGACCCAATGAGTAAATCCCTGTGTGTGTATAAATCCACCAATGAAGGGCAAGATTTTCAGGTTTCGTTTTTCTCCTAGTACCCCTAGGAATCTAGTACCTTCGTAGTAGCCTGTACCTCTGTAATGAAACTAATTGGTATGCGAGGGCTTGCACTGGTGCATAGAAGTACATGCAACTTACTGAGCTAAGCTAAATTGCTTTGATTAGACTTTAAAACCAATTCCATATTTTTCCATGAGGAGTTTACTTCAGAGTCAGTAGAGCAATTCTGAACCTGTTTAAGGGTACTAGTCAAGACCTCTGTTTAAAATGCTGCCTTGGGAAAGATAGGGTGGTTGAAACTGGTTACACATTGCTAAAAAGTAATTTTTAAAAGATTATTTTTAAACTGAAACTTTTCATGCAGATACAGGCTGGTGTTACTTAAACTGCCCACCCCTTCTTCTAGCTCTGTCTTCCTTACCTCTTTTTGTGCAGAGAAGGCATACTGCAAGGAAGAGGCTTGGAAAAGCAAGGAAGCTGAAAACATTGTAGGGGTCCGAAAACAGCTGGAGGAACTGCAGAAGTTTTCATGATGCTTGAGACATAAATTATTTGATTTTTAGGAAGTTTATTGCCTTGTTGGACTCTGCTGTTGGTATTGCAGAAGCAGAGAGCAACAGTTATGCTGAAAGTTTTGGGGAAAGTGTCCTATTGTAGAGCTGGATACCATGGATGTAAAAATGCAAGTGGGTAGCTTGTCTTAGTGCTTTGGATTGTAAAGAAATGGCAACAGATCTCTTAGTACTGGTATTGGAGAGAAGGTTTCAAAGTGACATAGGGAGAGATGTTTCTTAGGCAAAGATAGTTAATTCTCCTCTTCCAAGATTTTGCAAAGTGAACTGATGCTTCCTGAATAAGCACAGGTCTAAGTTCAGGTCACTTCAGGCTGTAAGGCTTTTAAAGCGTATGAAGTGTAAACTTAAGATCTTAAAAGAAAGAAGGCTTGTATATAATATATATGTTTTAGTTTGACATCTTTACCATTGAACTGGTCCTGTGATGTTTGTGGTGGAATGAAACACAGACACCGATAAGGCTGTAATTATATTTAGCAGCAGCGCAGTGGGAAGGAGCTGCTTGGACGTGGCGACAGAATCAAAGCCAGCTGTAGCAGTGAAAGTCTCACAGGGTTAACCACAAAGTCTGCCTGCAGCTGCTGCAGCTCAATACCCAGCATTCACATGCTGCCTCACCAAACTGCCTTGTGACATTTTTGATTCATGTCAGGGACAGAGTACCATTGTTGGGGGGAAAAATAACTGTTTTATAAAATGTTCTGCAGGCTTTCAGTCATTTCAGTCTTTATTCTCTTCCTTGTGCCACTCTCTAGGTTGGAAAAAAGCTCTTCTCGCTTTGCTTTTCCACTTGCTGCTTTGAAAAATAAGGTGTTTCTAGCTTGATTTATTAAAGAGCATGAGATTCTCAGGAAGAGGCTAATAGTGGACTTTATTGTGCCTCTGTCATGTTGCTGTGGCCTTAGGGTTTGAGGGAACTATTCCTCTTGATGGTATCAGGAGAAGTGGCACCACACTTCTTCCAGCAGGAAGGATCCTGGGGCTCAGGGGGAAGGCCCTCCCCTTTTGTAGCAGGCAACTGGGAAGGGTTTCTTGAGCGATTTCTCTTTGCTGTAAGAACAGGGCTGCCTGCTGCAGGTCTGCTGTCAGGCCATCAGCTTGATTTCTGTGATCACCCTGATGCAGTGGGCTCTGGGGATGGAGGCTCTGCTCGTTTACTCTTTTCAGTGCTGTGATAAAAAGCCTCTTTGTTTTTCAGATTTATGGAAAAGTTTTAAATTGTTTGTCACTCATTGCCCTGGCTAACCCCATACTGTGCTGCTAGTTGGAGCTCCAGGGCCGAGCACCTAGTGGCTGGCTGGGACAATGGGACAGTATGAAAAGAGCCTTTCCCATTCTCATTCCTCTGAAGGAAGTGCTGCGGAAGGGCCTCAATGCATATTCTCAGCTTTAATGCCTCATTTGCTTCAAGCACGTACAAGGATTTGCAGTTTGAGAAAACAAATTAAATTAATGCTCTTTCTTTTTTTTGATTCAGCTTATTTCTAAAATAGTCATTCTCCCACGTCCGTGTTATATCAGATGCTCAGATGGGGACAATTTGACCGAATGTCCTAGTGAGAGGATTCGTTTAAAAGTATCTTGGTGCCAAAGTGACTCTGAGTACAGTGCACCTTTATTCAGGGAAACTGTAATGGAGGGGAATCATTTGACCCCTTGCGTCTGCCCATTCAGGACTTCAGGCAGAAAGGTACTGAAGTTTGCTGTAAAATATGATGGAGTTTTGCTGCCTCTCCATAAAGCAGAGCCTACCTGGACTGTGATACTGGGTCCACGTTCTTCAGGCACAGCAAAGCAGCTCTGATACATGCCTGATATGAGTACTGAATTCTGACTCTCCATCAGCACAGATACGATTTCTGGCACTCAGTTATAATACAGACTGTGGCACAAAGCCCTTGGGGCACAGGTAAAGGCCAGCTCAGCATCTGTGGCTATTTCATTTTTGTTGTGGACATCCCAGATAGTAGGCAGGTTGCTGGGTACTCTGCGATGTGCAAGATAGATGCAGCACCCTGGGTGGGGTGAGAGGGTCCAAGCTTGGTGGGCTTGTGCTTCTCCATCCTTGTACCTGAATGATGAGCCCTCCTTGGACAAACAACGTCAGGGAGGTCACTGCTCTCGTCCTTCAGTCTGCTTGCAGCATTTAGGAACCTGAGGTGATAATGGGTGCCCATGTGCTGTGCTCATGGTTGTGCATCTTGCAGTGATATCCAGGCCAGCTCCTCAGAGATCTGCTTCAGGCTTGGCAGAGCTTATTAACTCAGGCTCTGTGCTGTTTGAAACAGGCTGAACTGCTCCAGGACTAGGAGGAGCAGGATAGCAGTGTACGTGCAGTATTGCACCCATACAGAGCTGGCCTCGGAGTCTCTGCATCATGCCAGGCTTCATCCACAACCTGGATAATGCTCCTGCAGGTAATTGGGAGCTGCCTTTGCCTGACCGGAGGGCAGTGTCAGGTTAATTAGACGTCTGCAGGCTATTCTTAACCCCCTTATTTTCCTTTTGCAATCCCAAAATGTGAAACTGTTTTGGGGAAAAAAATAAGAAAAAGGAGGGGGGGAAGAAAAAAAATTTGTGTGTGTGGAATAGAGAATTAGGGCCTTTTGCCCAGATTGGCATGGAACACAATGTTTTCTTAATTGAAGGCTGGTGCAGACTGATTTAATCTCTTAATAATTTCTCTTCCTCAGGTACTTCAGATCTGTGGCTCAGCGTGTTTTTTCTGATTTTCCTGTTCTTTGGTTTAGTTTCTGTCTTCTGCACTCATGTGTTTTCTTCCCTGATTCTTAATGTGTTCAGCCTGTTAAGATGAATATAAGATATTTATAGTAGCATCTGAGATCGTAATCTGCCTATATCAAAGGCCAGAATTATTCCCTGTTGTTTGTAAAGGAATTATTTAATAAGTAATCCTTGTAAGTGTCAACATTACACATGAGATGACATAACACTTGGGGAAAGTAAGGACTAAGCCAATATTCCCACACCAGCTTCAAAGCTAAATATGCTTTCACATACAGATGCTTCCTATTTCTCATCTGTGGCTTCTATTTCCTCCTAATTGGAGTTGACACTGGAAGTACCAGTTCTCCTTTCCCTCCTCCTGGATGTTTTGATTGGAATGTTAATACCGTCCTCCTTCATTACTGGGCTCTCTGGAGCAGCATGCCACGTGGTTTAGGGTATAGGATCGTTTTTCCTGTAGAAGCTTAGTCTGCCCCAGTGTCAGAGGAATGTTAATTCACAGCTGGCTACTAGCTGCACAGCAGTCTGAGTCCTCATGTGCCGGTACTTTGGGAGCAATTGAAATCTGGACCCAAATTTTGCCTTTCTGGCCCATCCTGCCCAAAAGCAATGAATGAGCACACAGAATCAGTCTGTTCTGCAAGTAAAATGGAGTAATCTTGGATGCAGACCACATGCAAAATATTTTTCCCTTACAGTGTTGAAAACATCAATCTCTGCAAAAATCTGAATGTGTTGTTCCCTGAGTGGCAAATAGATTTCTCCAAGGCTAGGGAAGCCTTCTGTTCCTTGCAAAACCCCTCCCCATCCCTGCCCAAGCACTGTGCATCCCTCCCAGACAAATTCCATCCCCTCTCCCCCCCAAGAAATATTAATAAATTTCTGTTGTGTGAATTCGAAACATCAAATGTCATGGAGAGTTTATCCGTTCTGTTAACAAGGCAAGTCTGATCAAAACATCCCTAATCCTTTCCTTCCCAAAGCAATCTCTGAGGTGGGGCAGTCTAGGAAAGGGGAATAAACAGGAAAATGTGTTGGTGCTCCTGTCCTCAGCTGGGGCTCTCTTAGTCCCAGGGTGCCTGCAGTCTCCTTGGGAGTTGTGTAGCTACCAGAAAATTGTACTGAATTCTTGAGAGCTTCAACTATACATGTATCTCTTCTCTGAAATCACTGAGAAAGGATTTTATACCCCTGGTTTCCAATCACGTTTATCCCAAGGGAAGAGATTTGAGATTTCCCTGCAAAGATGTTATCTTGCAGTCCTCTAGGGCTGGGCGTGAAGTCACCCATTGTGCTGTGGAGGCTGAGGTCCCAAGCAGGCATCCCTGCACCCAGGGCTCTGCTGATCTCAAGTGCCCAGTGTCTACCTCAGACCTGACTCCTGGTCCATGGACAACCTGTGTGGGTGAAGGCAGCCTTTCACCTGCTTGCAAAAGTAGTGTTCAAATGTAGTAGAAAATGAATGTCCTCTATTGAGCAGCTATTGATGTACTTTGCAAGTCTTTTGGGCAAGGGCTTCTTTTTCTTGTGCAGTATTTGCATGGGTGATGTGACACTGCTAATAATGCTTATAAAGTAACAATGCTTGAATCCAGGGGGGTTTTCAGCATCTTTTCCTTACAAGAGTATGTAATGTCACAATGACATGTGGATCTCTGCTTCTCCTGTGCTGACTTGCCAAATATAAAACCCTACCTTGTTTCTTGTACTTGTTTTCAAGATCCCTTTGGCTCTGCTGTCAGCATCTGTCCCTAGGCATATCCAGGTACCATAAAGCCTAGACTGTAACAGGGCTGTTTTGTATTGTCATTGCACAAGTAATAACTATGAAATTTTAGCAGCTGCACAAAAGTGAAGGTTTATGGTTAGTGTGTTTTGCAGACAAACTGGTGGAAAACAGTGATCCAGTGTGGATCATCGGAGATGATCTGAGGATCTGCGGCATGGTGTCTTTCCCATTGTCCACGTAAGAGGAGTGGAGGGAACTCTCATGACCAGGAGGAGTGGGAATCGGGCTTTTCTTTACCCTGAGGCAAGGCAAGTGCTATCAACGCTGGTTCACCTGGAAAGCCTGGCTTTGCCCTTGGCTGTCTGTGCCCATGCAGTTGCCCTGTATGAAGCTTTCCTGTCTCCTGGCAGGGGCTAGGCAGGTATAAAAGGACAAGGTGTCTCACAGGGCTGGGACTTTGTTGGCATAAGAAGAGAGCAACAGTTATCTTGAGACAAAGCTGTTCTTCAGCTTATTTTTTTTCATTTTAATGACTGAGTTCATGGGTTTTCCACCTCTTTTCAGACATAGCTGGCCTGTGATGCTCTGATGCAAATCGTATTGAGGCAGAATGGCTTCTTGTTCATTTTAGCTGAAGTGAGTGACACAGGGCTAATGTTCAGCTTCATTATTTAGGTTTTAGGCTTGTAAAACGGCTGTTTTTAGAAAGCAGTGAGGAATCCTGTACACATTGTGGTGTCTTCTCTCAATTTCTTCTTAAAGTTGAGTGATTTTACTTCGGTGGAAATGAAGGAGAAATAGCCAGCACAGGCACAGGAGGCTTAATGCATGCTTTCTTCCCAAGCTTAATCTGAAACTGTGTGAGGTCTCCTGTGGTCTAGATGTGTGCTTTCCTTTAACAGACGCTGTAGTGCTAATTGTGCTATGGCTTTGCACAAAGGACAAGTGGTCCCCAGAGACCGTAATTATGCTATCAAAATAATTTCAGTCACTGATCTAAATGGCATTTGATCTAAATATGTTTTTAGAGGCAAAATACAATGGCATTAGCCCACAGATCTTGGGACAGACACAGTTTTCCAGTGTGTCTGTATGCTACCTTATGTGTCTGTAGCACTGCTGTGATATAAATATGCCAACTACTGCCTCTAAATTTCCCGTCTGTTTCTGTTATCACAGTGCTCTTTCTGGAAATCCATACAAAATACAATGAAACTATATCAAACCTTTTGTCTTGTCTTCAGTTCCTGAATTCTCAACAGTAGTTTCCTAGAAAAGCGATACCCTCCTTATCTGTTAACTCCTACCATGTATCACAAGGCATTCCTGCAAATTCCCATCAACGGTGACAAACTTATCTTGTAGACTTATGTAGTGATTTTGATGGCTGTACAGACCTGTTTGTTTTGTTCTCAACTAAATTAATAACACTGTAATGGCATCCTCTCAAGCACTGAACTTCTAAAACTCTCTTAATATATTAATCAGCATGTCAGTGGAATATTCTTTCTGGGTAGAGACAAGCCTGGTGGAATGGATTAGACTTTCACATGGTGTTGCATAATTCAGAGAGCAGGCATGGTGCATATGATTTGCATTAATAGCCTCTACTGCAGCAGCTTCTCACAGGTCTCTCTCATTAGATCGTATGTGGAAGCTTCCAGACTGTCAATCAATTATAGTAATTTCCTTTTCCATATTTATTCCATCACAATCATTGACAGTTACCATTAAGTGACATTAATACAATACCACCTTGCATTTTCCAGTGCTCCTTTCACAAGGTGTTTAATCTGTGTGAGGCTGAGAGGCTCCACTATACAGGAGAAAGGTGTCTGCTCTCGCTGCTCAGTGTGGTGGAGAGGACAGAGCACCTTGTGTCATGGTGTCTAGCAAGCACTCCAGGCTGCTCAGAAATGGGGTCTGCTGGATCCAGATGAAGGTGACTCCTACTCAGTGGTGAGCATGGGGTGCTGTGGGAGGTCAGCAGACACATTAGGAGAGAAGATGCTTTTAACTGCAACAGCTCGGTGCAGTTTTTGTGGCATGTTCAGGTGCATCAGCCTAGGCATTTTACTATGTTTGTGTTTGCAGATGTCTCACCTTGTTTGATACACATGCACCTTCCTGGTGGAGCCAAGTTTTCAGATGTAGGAAGTAAAACTTAGGCACTCTTATTGGAGCTATTAGAGCTCTTTTCTTCCTTTTGCCCTATCCTTCCTGCCTCACTGACTGTGCTTTAAGCCTCCTGCCCTGCCCTGGGTAAACAAGGCTCAGAATTACTTAATCCCAGTAGCAGTAGTATCCCCTATTGAACAGGCTCAGGCCCTGCAGCACCACTGCTACAGGGGAGTCTAAGAACTTCAAAAAAACCAAGCGTTGGCATTGTTACACTGGAGCTAATGGCCTGATGGCAGCGGAAGGGCTTCTGCTGGCTCTTCCTCTGCAAAGTGTGTTATGGTACCTGGGGGGAAAACTGGGACTGGTGATCTCAGCCCACCTACTTGAGACCCATCTTCTGATGGTCACCTTGAAGTTAGTTACTCTGAGGGGACAAACAGTGGGTGTGAAACTGTTGGCAAGTGTTATCAGAGAAATGTGTGCTACTTCAGCAAACACTGCATGGTGGGTCACCTGCAGCACTGCATAGGCTTATGGCTATTGCTAGACCTCCCTACTCCTTTGTTAGCTGTTGCTCAGACCTCTCCTGTGGAGTTAGGAAGGTTTTTATCCACAGTACATGAGTTTTCATAGGTTCTCTAATCCCTTCTATATACCTGAGGTCCACCCCAAATATATAGAAGCTTAATTTTAAATTTGGAAGGTGACTTTGCTTTTTGGGGTGGGTGAGAGTAGAAATGTATCTCTTGCAGATCATAAAAAAGGAACTGGTTTCGTATCCCCTATGGATTGTGCTGCAGCATTCCTGCTCAGCTTCCCCGTACTGTACTAAAAATGCTCTCATAAGAATGCGTTGAGCTCCCTTTGCATTTTTGCTGTCTTTGTTCTAGGGACTGCTTCTGCCCCTTTTTCAGTCTTGAGGTGCTTTTCCCAGCTCATTGAGCTGACATGATGAGATTCTTTCACCACGCATCAGTAAACACTCCATCAACAATTCTGCACATGCCCAAGGGGTTTTCCACTCTTGTCTTTGCTGAATTTTCTGGTGCTTCTTTCTTCTTCATATCTACTCCTAGACTGGACACTTCCCTCTTCTTTGATACGTGTCAGAGACTAAGCAGGATCAGTTGCCACTGTGTCCCTTTTCAAGACCCTCCTGAAGCTATTGCTGACAAATATGCTGGATGTCTTCTTTCTCACAGTGCTCCACTTCCATCCTTGTCATTCATGGGTAACAGTTCAATGATCTTTCCCCTTCTCTGTCCACTGAACTCATTTAAAATCCAAACAGTTTCTGGCTGTCAGCTCTCCTGTTTGTGACTTCCACTCTGTTTACTCCTCTTTTCAAAATCTGTCCTGTCACCTCTCAGCTTTCAAGTTGTCAGAGCCTTTCTTCATTTCCCCATCCCTCTTTTGTTCTCATCCATGGCTTCTTGTTCCTGTTCATGAGTGCAATTGAGAAGTTCCCCACAGTTTGCTGTTCTGCCAATGTGCTATTTTAGGTATGTCTGTTGCTTAAGGTTTCTCCACGTCAGAAGTAGTCCTGCCTTCTGATACTCTCCAGTCAGGCTGTCCTTCAAAGTTCTGCTCTGTTGTTCTATAATTGGTTCTGTAGCTGCTTGAAGTTCTCATAATGCCTTTTCACTTCTTTAGGATCATGAGTTTTGTGCACAGTTTTAAATAAGTTTCCCTCTAGAGAGGTTTGGTCTCAAATTTGAATTTCCTCATGTTTCAGTTGTTACATCCAGGTTTTAGGATTCTCCCTTACATAAACATGTGGTTATGGTGGACTTTGGATACACTACCATGCTTTCCCCAAAGGTGTGGGTGGCAATCATGTTGCAGTTCTTGCTTTAGCCAAAGTTGCTTTTCCTCCAAGGTAGGATAAAGTTCTCAGCTTGAGTGTTGGCTAAATAATACATAGGCATCTAAGTAAACATGATTTGATTTTTACAGCTAGGAGATGATTTAGTTGGGAGTTTTGAGCATTTTCCCTTAAACTTTACTGAATGAGTTATCTTTGCTACGTAGTTCTAGTTTATGGTGTGCAGTTTTTTCTGATCATGCAACCATTTGAGATCATGCCAGCAAGTAACCAGTGTAGTATTTTTAATTCTCTTTAGAAGAGGTCGTATTGCTTTGACTTCTGTTGTTTCAAGGAATGTTTTCGAATTTCAGTATTTGAAACAGAATTGTGTACTTGTCTGCTTAAGAAAGAAAACAGCATTCCATGTAATTCTCATCACTTAATCTAGATATTAATAGGTCAGGATCAGTGTGTTAACAGTGATTTTTTTGGAACCAAAACATGGAATTTTAAACACTAAACTAAATCTGTGAATAATGACTAAAACTGCTATGTATTCTGTGATTTGAAAAAGACTCAAGCAAAATGTGTCCTGTAAATTATTTCCTTCATTTCAACAATAATTACATGGTGGATTTTTGTCTATTGATGACTTAAATTTTATTCAAAGGAATGACTACATCTCCTTTTAAACAGGAGTGGCGTGCATTACTTTAGTGTAATGTCTCTGTGGTCCAGCAATATGAATGGTGCTAAGCATTTTCTTTGCAGCTGAAGGTCTGAAGGGGAGCAGCCATATAAAAACATTGTACCCCTCTATAAAGTGTAGGTGACCTTTTTTTAAGATCTGCTGATGAAAAGTACGAAAATATTGTGTTAGAGTTGGATGTTGTTGATGTTATTGTTACTATCTGCTTTAGCCAAGCCTGATCTAATGCTACAGCTTGGGATGGATTTGAGTTGATCAACAGAAGAGGTATATGAAACAGCCCCCTAGCAGTTAACTGATGTACCACCCCAAAAAAAACAGAGTTTGTACCAAAGACCTTTAAATGGCATGTGCTGAGTGGAGTTCCATAGGATGATAACAGGGAGTGGGAGGTGTGGAGTAGCTGGGTGAGAGCTTTCACATCCTCTTGGAGAAGCTGTGTAATGAGTTATATGGAAGGGCTCAGTGATCTGCTAATGGCTTGAGTGCTGCTTCAGGAGAACATTTGTGTTATCTGTGGAACAACATGTAGTATTTTTGTGTGATTAATGAGAATTTGTCATCTGGAATACAGTCAGCACTGCGCCTTCGTAGCTGTGTTCGTCAAACTCTGAGCCAACCCACAGTGGAGTATTAGAGGAATTACTCAGCAGATTACTTTCATGTTGTTTTTGTCAGCTTATTCATCCTAATGCCCATTTGATAAAAGGAAGGGGGTGTGAGAGTTTGTGTTAGGCGTTTTTGTTAGTGTCTAACTTGTGGCTCTTCTAAAGGTCATGGGTACTTGAAGCTGTTTCAGACTGGTCAGACCACGGCTATTAGTCATGGAGCATTATTCATCCAGTCCCTTTCTTTCTGTCCTCTTCCCTATCCTTTTAGCTGAAGAAGTGATCTTTGGAGAGGAAACAATAGCTAGAAGAAACTTCCTTACCTCCCTCTTCTACTCCCCCCCTCCTGGATGTTGAGTTTTTCTACCAGAATTTAATAGAAATTATTGGCACGCTGTCGGCTACAGGATGACCTGACCTCCCCTGTGACAGTTCATCAGAGCTGGATGCAGGATACATCTTAGTAGTTTTGTCTGCTTGTTTTCCTGTCGTGTCAAGTGTAGTGGTTGTGCTGTACTAGCCCTTACTAGGAGACTTTAAGTGGTTTTCTGTTACAGGCTGCTTTTCTGTAAGAATTATTTAACAGCACTCCTCAAAGTTTCTCTTGCAGTTACTTCTTTGATAAAATAGCTGTGTTTTTGGTAAATAAGTGAAAATCTGGCCATGCTTTCCTGAATGAGGACCTTGACTGATACTTGTTAGTGTGACATACCTACTTTCTGTAAATGAAAACTGGCAGAGGCTTATGCTGTTAGGTTAGGTATTGCAGTAGAGCTTAGTGAATCCACCCACCTTCAGCCTCTGTTTGTCTTGGTTCTGTAAGGGTATTAAAAAGTGTTCTTTGCCTCAAAAGTGCACCTATCTGACAGACAACTGAATGGGAATGAGAAGTGTCAAAAACACAAGGTATTTTAGGAAACTAGTTGCTACACATAATTTAGTCAATCAGCAGCAGTTAATGCTTTTATAAGCCATTTGATATGTGAACGTGAAGACTGGCAAAGAAGGATATTTTCTCCACTGAAAATAAATGGAAACTATTGTAATTTATATACTGTTATGGTCCAAGATGCAGTGGTGGAATCTGCATGATTTTGGAGTATGCGGCAAAATAAACAAAAGGTATATTTCGGGGACTGGAACTAGATGATCATAGGGTCCTTTACAACCCTAACCATTCTGTGATTCTATGATTCTGTTGAGGTGATGAACAGAAAAGCCATTCAGACAATATACTGGATATAAATTCATGCTAGATTAATGTTTTACTTACACTGGCATCAAAGTTTAAATATCTAGAAGCCAAAGCTCATTTGAGTAAAGTCTTAAGATTTATTTTTGTGTGCCCATGATCACTAAGTGTAAATCACAAACTATTTAACAACAGAAAGTTACTGTGGTCTGATCAGATCTTGATGTACAGAATGGCTCCAACAGTATAATGTGTGTATGTAAACTGAAGTTCTATACAGGCTCCAACGTAGTTCATGGTTTTATGTGGTGTACCAGTTTTGTGGGCTTCACAGGAGGGTTACAGCAATTTTGTTGTTGAAATATTTTTAGTATGTGTGTGGGAGCAATCTTACGTTTTCAGTATCTGCATAAGTAACAGTGCAAAACACTTGCTTTCTGCGTACAGTGATGCTGTCAAAATATCACCTGCCTTGAAAACCAGCTTTCCCTGGGGAAGCAGGACTGTGGGGACAGCTGTGGCTGGAGCCCTGTGTGTCTGTGCTCTCATCCAGAGGCTGGGTCCTGGCCAGGCAACGCCTTTGCTGTGCACTCTGGCCGCCCACAGCAGAGAGGATCTTGGCAGGGGTATGTAGCCCTCAGGGAAATTTGGGGGATGTGAAAGGCTGTTGCTGATGGATCCTGAATAGGCTTTTTTTTTTCCTTGGGTATCTTCTCCTCTATTTACTTTTCTTGGTGGTGGTGTGTCATGATGTGCTAGTGAAGGTCTGCAGAAGGGAATGAGAGTTGAACTTTCCCAGAGTTTAAGGTACTCATGTTTCAGGATTTTCTTTACTTGGTTTTCCTAAGTGCAGTCTTTACTGATTTCACAATTGGGTAAATAATACTAGTAGTAGTAGTAGCATTGTTGCTGGGGTGGATGTAAGACCATAAAAGAGCAAGGTTTGTATGGAGGGAGGGGTATGTTCTTGCAGGAGCAAGCCATGTAGCTTTGCAGGAGACTGGGTGTGTTCTAGAGCCTGTGGATACTTCTCTAAGGCATGCAACAGAGGGCAAACTTCAGGCAATGCTGCACTGCTCTCAAGGAGGAGGCAGAGAAGCCTCATAGCTTTAGCTATCACAGTTCTCATTTTCCTATTAGGAGAGGTTGTTAAATGTTGTTTGGCAGGAATGGCTTTCTGACATGTCTCCCTGCACTTACTTCCCCACCAGGTGCTGATCCTGCAGGCACACCTGGCTTGCACTACACCTGCTGGGTACAGAGAGGCTGGGGGCTAGTTTGTGGCACTTGAGACCACATTGGCATTTACTGCCCTTAAATACCACTGTGCTCAGGTGGGTGAGTTAGGAATGTTGGGAAAGCATCTGGAACCCTGAGGCCGAGCAGTGCTTGCTGGCCCATGGGCCATAGGTACCCAGGCAGGCAGCTCCTCCTTGCAACAGGGCATAAATGGTTCCCTGTGCAGTTAAGAGGCTAAGTGTCCACCAGGGATGGGGTCCTCTCTGAAAGCTGCACCTGATCATAGTGTCCCTACCCCCATGGCAAAAAGCTGATAGAAGCAATAACAAAAAAGCAGATCTTCTGGCTGCAAGAAGGGATAGCTTGCTGCTGCCAAACATGGGTG
The DNA here is from genome assembly GCA_039877255.1 of Loriculus beryllinus. Lineage (NCBI taxonomy): Eukaryota > Metazoa > Chordata > Aves > Psittaciformes > Psittacidae > Loriculus > Loriculus beryllinus. Next base: position 49,652 of record JBCJKH010045600.1, on the reverse strand, counting down.
TTCCCCTGAAGCCAGAGGGAGGGCTGCTGTTCTTGTGAGATGCCCTTTGGCTGATCCCAAGGTGCTCTCCCCTTTCCAAGCCCCATATGGTGGGTTGGCCAAGCTGTGAGAGGCAGGCCTTGTTTGTTCACCCAAGGAAAAGGCAGCTTGTGAGTTGCCCCTTTGCCTCTCTGCCGAGGAGAGGGACAAATGCCAGTGGCCCAGGTGTACCCAGGTGTGCCCAGGCCCGAAGTCGCTGGGCACCATGCTTTCTTTCTAGAAGCTTTGCCTCAGTAAAGGCACAGCCAAAATTGGAGGGAGAGCCTCAAGGCAACACCCCCAAATCCTCCTCATTGGAGTCTTTTGTGCCCACTTGTTTTACTCAGTGCATCAGGAGCTAGTACCTTGTGGGCTCTTGTGTCCTTGAAAACTTGTCTGCCTTCTGTTTTGGGTTTTTTTCCTTTTTTTTTTTTTGGGGGGGGAGTTAGTTAACCTTATACTGGCTGGTCTCTGAATTGCAGGTTTTGGCTCTGTGGTTCTTACTGTGTTTCATACTGCTGGTGCTTTGTGCCACCATTTAGAGTAAATGCAGGTCCCAAAATAACCTTGAGGCTCGCTGGCTTGGTTGGGGAGCAGATGTGCTGGCAGCACAGTGCACTTGGCTGTGCAGAAGGGGGATGTTCTGGCTCCGCTTTCCTTGGAGCATGTCTCTTCCAGCTAGCCTCTTGCGTGACGCTAATGGCAGCCTAAACATATGGGCAGGAGTGCGAGGATTAAGCAGTGGCCTGTGTGTGTCAGTCCACAGGGAAGGGGCATAGAGCAGAAGGACCAGGTGGAAAAGGGCAACCTGAAATGCACCAGACCTTGTATGATTGAAAGGAATTACTTTTTTTTAATCACGTTTGGTTTAGGGAGTTTCCATTCTTCTCTTGGCTACAGATTTGCAGTTGAATAATGCCAGCTTTGTACGTAATGATAAATGTATGCATAATTTTGATACTGTCTCCAGAACCCCTGATAGAAAAATTGCCACAGGGGATTACATAGCTAAACCTCAAAAAGGCACACAAAACATATGACTGTTAAAAACGAAAGCCTGAAAACCTGGAATGTTTTATTCAGCAAACGCTTTTAAAATTGTTGATAGAAAAACCAGATTATCCAAGAGTAAGAAGGGAGGTAGGGCAAGCTGAGTTAGTTGGTTGCCTCCTTGCTGTATCATAAGACTCAGGCACTTCAGTGCTTCCTACAGAAGCCAGTTACAGTGGCTTCTGTAAATCTGCTGTATGCTTGTTATTCAAGTGTCTGCAGTGTTTGCTTCCCTTAAACTTATAGTAGATAAATAATCATAATTCTAGCTACAGGACGGACAATACAGCCAGGTATCATCTGAACTTTGGGTGCAGATACCTGCCAAGCACCTGAGTCCTGATCTGCAGCAACTCGCACTGCACTTCTATGAGAATCTTTCTAGTATGCCAGGTTGGAAAGGATGGGTTTGGGGATGGAAATTGAAACCAACTGCTTCAAAGGGTGTGCCATCCTCCTCTCACTTGTAGGTTTAAGGAGATGGAAGTGGAACTCGTAAGAGGTGAATGGTACATCAGTCCTCATTTTAGCTTACCTTTACTCTCTCAGCATGTTAATAATTGGGGGGTCCTGGCAGAAAGTATTTTTCTTTTAGTTGTGTATAGTATCCATAACATACAGATGTAGCCAGCAGCTGCTTTGTGATGCTATTCTTAGAAAATGATGTAATGCAGCAATAACCACTTCTGAATCGTTGCTGATTTATGAATTGAGAATGTTTGCAAATTATGGATAAATCTAGCTAGCTTAAGTGAAATTCATGTCAGCTTGGTCAGATGGTAATCTGGGACTGTTGGCTGGTGCTCCACTTGGGGCTTTTGCTCCATTGGCATGGTCTTTCCCAGTGGCTTTCCAGAAAAACTTCTCATTTTGGTGGGGTGCCATGGGGTGAGTGAGGAGGGGAAGGTAAAATGCTGACAGCATTGGCATGTTGTGCTGGCAGTATGTGGAGCTGTTGGTGGATGGAGTCAAGTCATTATATCACCCCTTGTTTTAGACACATTTTGGATGTTGGGGCTTCTAAAGAATGAAGCAGTAGATTGAGAGGTGAAACACTTGAGATCTTCAAAACCAGCATGGTGGTTCTGAAAGGGGCCCTTTAGTCTCTGCTTTAGTTTGTCATGTGGTCAAAGGGTCCTCCACTGTCTCCCACTTCCCCAGGCTCCAGCTAATTTCTTGATGTCTCTGGCCAGCAATGGGCAGTTTGGAGCAGAAAGTTGGTAGAACTCAGTTTTAATTTTATCCTTTCAGTGAGGAGCTGTTAGTAGATGGACACCTAATTATTGTAATAATAACTTATCTAACATTTACCTTGCACCTTTTCTTAATCCTCAGAGACCTCAGCTTTCTGAGGTGACTATGGGATGGAGCACAACACCTTGATTTTGCATAATAATGTCACAGAATGGCTTGAGAGGAGGGAAGAAGTAGCTGGTGCATGCAAACTACAAGAGTGTGTAGTGGAATTATAGTTATTTCAATGAGACTAAGTAATGCTCCAGTAAGGAGAAACTGCCCTACTGACAGGATGCCTGAGGAGAGAGGCACAGGGGATGACTGCTGTACAGAACTTTGTCTTTGAAATTGCACAATGGTTTTTTTTTGCTATATAAACCCAAACTGAACCTGTTCATACTCAATTTAGCAGATGTTTGTGCTGGATGTGTTTAAAACAAAACAAATGCAAGATGTAATTCCTTTTTCTTTCTATTTTTAACTAGTCTTGTTTGGTTTTAATGAGATGGTTGGGTCGTGAATTATTTTGAGGCTGGGTCACTGTGGTATATCCTGAGAAGAATGACCTTTTGTCAAAGGAGCTGTGGAAAAAGTAGAAAATGTCCAGACTCGTGCCAGGTTATAGCAGTCTTATAGATTGTGCTGTAGAAGTATTGACTGTGATCAACAGGGGTACAGGGAAGCCAGCTGATTATGAAGACCAGCTGAAAAAAGAAACTGCAGATGGAAGATAACCGCTTTCCCAGAACATCCGTGGTAAAGGCTTTCTGGAAATTAGCAGTGGGTGCACAAATGTGTGCTTCCATGTAGGACTAGACTGATTTGCGTGACTGGGTGCAGATCCAAGTTTTGAGAAGTGGGGTGTTGCACCCTGGGAGCCCTCTCACTGATTGGTTTATTACAGAATAGTCTGGGAGGATTAGCTGAAATCAAGAACAAACCATCCTGAAGGAGTTGGCTTTTCTGCATCTGGAATCACGCCACAATCATTTAATATAAGAGAATCAGCCCTATAGTCATGGAGGGAATTTTTTAAAGATCTCTTGTTCCCAGCATAGATATTGTGCTCAGTTGATGGCCATTAAGCCAGAGGCTTATTTCATTTTTATAAGAAATTTCTTGCTTGAAAAAAACAAAGTTATGAGCCTAGTGCCCTATATTTGCTACTCCCTAAGTGGAATACAGAGATGGAGGGAATTCTGGTGATAGCCAACTGCTGATTGAGTGAATTGCTTTTAGCAGCACGGAAAAAAAGTGTGAGAACACCATGAGCTATTATTTTACAATTATCCTATTTATGACACTGCTGGCCTCTTCAGAAATTAGACTCTGGATAAAACACTATTTTTTTTGTTCCTGTAGTTGCTGGATATAAACATTCACCCTCTCATTCTTCTCCAAAATGTGGCTTTCCCCTTATAGTCAGTCAAGAGGAGTGTGTTAATCTCCGGTTTTGATTGCACCATTGTTGGATTTTGAGAGGAAATACCATGCTGTTCTGACTTCTATGGTAGGCTAGACTATGCCTCTTATTATGTTGTTTAAACTGGCCCTGAGATTTATAGATGCCAATCCCTCTTTGACCTTTGAGACTACATGGGTTCTCACCAACCTTTGCTACCTTGCTGATAGTGTAACAGGCAGAGGACTTCTTGTTGCAGAAACATCAGCAGAATCTTACTGTTACCTTTCTATTGAGCAGTGGGCTGCCATTGGACTGGGCTAACTCTTTGGAAGGAGTGAAGAGATTGTTTTGCAGGGTGATGCATTTATTTTTGAAACAAGCAAAAACTCAATGCCTAGAAGACATGCTTTAAAGCATGTAACAAGGTTGAGCTGTCATATAGATCAAGATTACTGGGTAATCAGTAATATAAAAATAATCAGTAATATCAAAAATATAGGAGGGTTTGCCATCAGAAAAAAGAAAGTTAAAATAATTTATATGCCTAATAAATTCAGATAATGTATTGAAATCCATCTTCTTGCTCTGTTTCTCTGGCTGTGTTTGGAATCAAATACCAAAATACCACAAGGGAGTCTGCTCTCATGTTGCTTCTTGCCAAGCCAGGGTTGGAAATGCTCAAAATTTCATGAGAAAGGGCTCTCTCTAGAGAGTTCAGACCATTTGTATAGACTTGTATGGTGCTCAAATGGTTTGAATAATTTAGATAAGGATCAAATCTTTCAGATGTTTGACAGTCTCCCAAATATGAACCTGCTTGAAGGGTGGATCCTCTATTTGAGCTTTTCCTAAAATTGCATACCAAGTTTATCAATGCCGCTATGTACCTTGCTGCTCATAGCAGAGACAACTGAAAGCAATTTTAGCATCCAAGGGAATGGGAGAGGACCCCTATGGTTTACAGGCTGTGATGGGACTTTGAGAATGTGTAGCCATCCTGGTTGTAGCTGTTATGCTGATCCTTCAACTTGCATCCAGCTAGGACTGCATTTGCCTTCAGCGTGGATTTGGAAGCATATGCAATGGCTGCTACTTCATGGAGTATTTGAGTCAGGCCAGCATGCATCTGTTGTGGGAACAAATGAAAAGCAAGTACAAAATCTTTTCTCAGTTTGTGTCACGCTCTCTGGTATTTTCTGCCTCCTCTGCCAACTGATCCTGAGAACACATGCTTTGCCTCTTTTCTCTAAACACTTTCTTTTCCCAGGTACCAAAGTGCTCTTCTATTCCTCCTCTTCCTGCACTGAAACAATTCACAAAACCTAAAATCAGGAAGGAAAACAAAGATTTGTAGTGGTTGGCAGGAAATGGAAACAGCACCATAATGTTTCTAGATGTGTCAAGCATATGTTATGCTGGCACATAAATGTGCAAATGCAATGCTCAGTTTGAGCCTTTCAGATTTTAGGAAGTAATTTAGGTGGAAATGAATGATTCTGAGACTTGGGGTCCTGATTCTTCTGTTCAGGCCTGTTCCTTGTAGCAGATGTCCATACATGCTCCACCAGAAGGAGTCTTCCACAACTGCTCTTTGGCATGAAGCTCAAAGCTGCTGTAAATGCAGTCTCTGCGAACTCCTGCTAGTCCACTTCATTTTAGAGTTTTATCATGGAGGGGGAACTGTAGCGTTTGGGTTTGATTTTTTTGGAGTATGTTTTTTCATAGGGGCTTATCAGGACATTCATAGTACCATCAAGATTAAAACAAGGAACTTCTGACAAGTTCCTCTGGATCTAATGTCATATGGCTCTAATGATTGCTCACCTTTTGGGTAACAATCAGATGTTGATATTCCTTCCAGCGTGGTGTGATATTTCCACTGGGTCTGTGCAGTGTGGAGTTTCCCCAGCTGCAGGGGGAAAGTGTCTTTTACTGCAACTTGCTCACTGCAGTCCTACAGGTCTCACCATACAGAACAACATCACAAGAGATTTAGCTGATAAGTTAAGACCAGTCACCTTTGTGAAGCATGCTCGCTTGTCTGGATCCAAGGTATCTGTGAGAATAGACCAAAGTCTTGGTCTTAAAAACTAAGACCAAATTGGTCTTAGTTCTTGAAATAGAAGCTTAATGAAAGTTAAATGAAACAAGCAAACAAAAAAAAGGGAGCTTTCCAGCATACAATGGGAGGATACAGACTGTCTTCCTTGTAGACCTTTAACTCATTGATCTGACTGCCTTGACAAAACAGACAGCAAATCCCCCAAGACCTGAACTCCTTCAGTCTCAGGATCACCTGCTTGTTGCAGTATACTAGCTTTGTGCTTGAATTTTGCCTTTGGTTATGCACTCTGATTTGGGGAACACTTCAGTCAAAAGAGAAATCAAGTGCTTGCCTAAGTTTCATTAAGGTTAATGGAACTTAACATAGGTTGTGCCAACTAGGGCAAGAATTAAACAAGTTTTATTGGGACTTTTTAATAACAACTGAAGGGGAAAAAAAGCTGGAAAATAGTACTTTTTCCTTGCTTCTTATCGTCAATATTCACACACACATTAGAAAGGAACAATTGAGCTGTTATCATTTTCGGTTGTTGTTTCAAAGATAGTGCTAGCACTTCTGTTTATCTTTCTCAGTGGAAGATAAAATATTTAAATCTGAAGTAATTTTATAAAGCAGCTTCATCAGAGCTTATTTGTTTATTACAGTGTTCATGATTGTTGTGTAAATAAGACTAAGATATTTTTGGGTTCTGCCTGCTTGTCCTCGGAAGGAATCATAAGATACATACACCAAGATGGTGACTGAGTGCAGCTGGAGCGCCTGATAAGCCTCATTTGATGTGAGCTGTACGAGGGGATAATTACCAAGAAGAGGGTCAAAGATGAGGCCTCTTGCAGAGTGATGGACTGAACAGCACACTTCTGATTGCTACAGCCAGCTCTGTGGTAGTGGTGAAAACTGCCTCAGCCTTTTCAGTTGCATTCATCACTGAGGTGCTCTTCTGTCAGGGTTTCTGCCTGTGCTTTTCTTCCTCCTTTATTTTGCCATAGCCTAGAAAGGAGAAACTGAGCTGAGGCAGGCTCTTTGCTTTTAACCAAGACAAGGATGTAACTTTTTTAGAAACAGCTGGTGCATATGACCTGTCCTGTGACACAGGGACAGCACAGCTCTCTAGTTTTACACTGAGGTCAGTGCTGCCTGTCTGCAGCTGACCTCAACAAACTGCTCTGAAAATGATGCAAAATGAGTCCTGTGGTTCTAGGGTAACAATTGCAATCAATGAAACACTCTGATAGAGTCAATGGCATGTGGCATGTTGACAAAGGCCTCTGTTTACCTTTCGGCTTTGTATGTTCAGATCAGGGTAACACAAGCCTGTTATTTACCCTGAGATAACAAAAATTTGTTCACCTGTTTTCTAGCAATGAAGGAAATACCTAATTGCAAACAGGGTGAACTGCAGCAGGAGATTTGCTAGATAAAGAGTTCAGGAGCCAGGTGAATTTGAGGTGGGTTTACTCTCTACCTTGCTCAGGTAATCTATTAGTTAAGTACCTAGTAAGAAGACAGATAGGAGAGAAGAAAATACTCCTAAGAGCTATATTCCACTCCTATTAGTCCTGGGGGAAACATCTGGATTTTGTTAGCTGTAGTTCTTAACTTCATGCTCCAAGTTGGATTTGTTCACTGCTTTTTAGGTCCCTCAATGTGATTGTGAGTTAATGGTATTTGTTGAAGGTGTGATTGCAGTAATGGAAGCTGGTAGGGAAAGGTTGGACTAGCACTCGTGGCCTGTGAGCCAAGTCATCTATGGAAATGGTACAGATTTCATTGAATTAGCATTGTGAACCCAGCACAGTGAAGATGCTCAATGTCCTGTGCTTCTGGGTAACAAATGTAACCAGGTGGGAGGCCTCTCTAGTGACACCGGTATGGGGATGTTGCCAAAGGGCTTGGCTTTCATCTTTCATGTTACACAGTCAATGTTGGGTGACTGTTCTAGCTGAAACTTGAAATCAGTGCTTTGGGTTTGGTTTTCTTCCTCCAAGGCTGTTAGCAGACTATTTTATTAATGATATGAATGTTAGATGCTGCATGGGCATAGCTGACTAATGTCAGCACCAAAAATCAGAAAGGGAGACTGAAAATCTGTCACTTCCTCTTACTGTCCAAACCCTTTCTCTTTGAGAACTGAAGCACTAGACAATAGTTGAGGGAGCAGAGCCCTTTTTTGTAAGAGAAGGTTTATGTGAGGGCACAGCTGTGAAACAGACAGGCCTTTCCTGCAAAAGTAAAAGGTCTGCTGCTAGGAGAAACAAGTGATAAGTATGGAAAGATTTTTGTGTGTTGATCTGTGCAGATAATGAGCTTGGGATAGTAGTGGTATATCTGGCTCAGTGGTGTATCTAGCTCTCCCTCTCTCTGTTCCTAAGTTTACTGTCTTTGGTGATAATAGAAATATTTGGAAGGAGGGGAAAAAGTCAATTATTTTCACTCTCTTATATTCAGTATTATTTTATCTGTACCTTTCCTGGCTCCACTTAAAGAAGTTAAGCTCCCAATAAGAAGTGTATTTTATAGACCACATTGGGGCCATAGTATATAGCTTTGTTTCATTTTCTCTGTGACTCTGGGAGCAAACAATAGCTGCAAATATCCACGAAGCATTAACGTTTGATGTTTAGTTTGAAGATGAGGTACTGTTACCAAACTTGATTAAATATTAAAGGATCATATTTTTTTGCAGTATTTTTTTAAGTCTTACATAAAAGTCAAAGCCTGAAAGACCTGAAGTGCCCTTCTAAGTGCTGTGTTTTCAGTATTAGCTATGTGGGATTTATCCCGTGTTTCCCTTGTAGCCAAGGTGATTCAGGGATATGAGTGAGCCAGGATTCCTTTGGGCTACATCAAGGGAAGGGACCAGACACCGGAATCTGTTTTCTGCAGGAAGGCACAGTCAGTTAAATAGGTAGGTTAGTTAAATACATAAATAATAAGTGTTGAGGTGGAGAAAGGAAGAAAAACAGTCTTCTGTTTTGATTCCAGTAGCAGTGACAAGCGTACCATTGTAAGCCTCCTGTTAACTTGTCTGAAGACTTGGCAGGGCTTCCTAACTTACCTGTTGAAGAAAAGTGTCTATCACAATGTGAAAGACAGATCATGGGAAGTATTGTAATAGGTGCAGTCATCCAATCTTCAAGTCTTTGTTTCCTATCTGAAGCACCCAAATTGAAGAATGAGAGAAATTAGAAATCTTAAATGACCTGTGAACAGTGTGGTCAGTGAGGACTGAAGAGGAAACATAACTGCAGATGAAACTAGCCACAAAACCATTTCAAGTTAAATGTTAAACACATCTGTGTTGATGTGATCTCTTGTTTGTGATAGGATAGTAGTCTTCAGAAGTTCTCCTTCTTTCACCTTTTCCCCCCCAGTTTCTTACTGAGAAAGAAAATATCTTGCATACTGGTGGAACTGGGTGAAAGGAAAGAAACTTCCTCAGGGGGAGTTCTGCTGCCTGCTGGTGCAGTGGGGACCACAGTGAATGGCTGTTCTCTGCCTGGGGGCTCGAGGAGGGCATGGATGAGGGACAGCTCACAGGGCTGTCTTGAGTTCAGCTAGAAGCTATGGAAAGAGGTGTTGGCTTGTCCTGGTGAGGAACATGTGGCCCTGGGAGGGGATGTAGCTTGGAGCCACTCTCTACAGCTGGAGAGAGCTGAGGCTGGGTGCAAGCACATACTCCTCCTCTGCTGCCCTGGTCCATCCCTCCTGCCAGGTCCTCACAGCTGCTCTTGCTGGGCTTTTGTCCCTGCTCCCAGCAAGCTCCCTGGCTGCTGTGCAGCCGGCATGGTGCCAGCCTTGTCTGTGCCTAGGGCCCCCTCGAGGGGTAGGGCACTTGTGGGGAAGGGCCAGTGTGGCTTTTCTGCTTCATGGGAGGGAGGTGTGATGGGAGCATGGGGGGGGACAGTGTGTGCTCCTGGTTGTCCTGGTGCTGACAGTCCCACAGGCCTGCTGCGGGGGTGAGGCCCCCAGCCCCTCACTCCCCAGAAGTTGCTGAGCTTATGTTGTATGAACAGTACCAGGGCTGCTGCCTGCATCTGCTTGCCTTGAGCTGCAGCTTCTCCTGCTGCCGGGGGAAGCTGGGGTTGGGGCTCAGAGTCCTGTTAGCTCATCTCTGGGAGTTGGGGGGGAATGAAGGCAGGTTGGGGATCTGCTGTTTGAGCCTGGGAGGGGGCTCAGCACTAGCTGTGCAAGCACAGGGTGAGCAGCAGTAAGACCCCAGCATCCTGGCTAGGCCCAGCTGCATCTCCAACTGACCCAAAATGTATGTAATGCATTTAAACCATGCAACAGTCTGAATAACCAAGCTGCTCTTCAAAAAAAAATACTTTTTTATTTCAGGCTGGGAGAGGGCTGTTTAGCCTGGAGAAGGGAAGGCTGCCTGGAGACCTCATAGCAGCCTTCCAGTATCTGAAGGGGGCCTATAGGGATGCTGGGGAGGCACTCTTCATTAAGGACTGTAGTGACAGGACAAGGGGTAATGGGTTCAAACTTAATCAAGGGAGGTTTAGATTGGATATGAGGAAGAAATTCTTCCCTGTTAGGGTGGTGAGGCACTGGAATGGGTTGTCCAGGGTGGTTGTGAATGCTCCATCCCTGGCAGTGTTCAAGGCCAAGGTGGACGAAGTGGCATGGTTTAGTGTGAGGTGTCCCTGCTAATGACAGGGGGGTTAGAACTAGATGATCTTAAGGTCCTTTCTAACCCTAACTATTCTGTGATTCTATGAAGATTAAGATATTTTTAGTCAAATAAATCCAGTAAAGAAGGAAAGAATTGCAGAAATATTTAATGCCTTCAGTTTGTGTTCCTCTAAGCATTAAAGTGAAAAAGCAGAATTAAATTCTAAGTCTTAAATCTTTCAAGTGTATCAAGTTAAAAGGTTAGATTTTGTTCATATTATTTAAATATTGTTTTGCAACCCTTAAATTTGACTGACATGCCAATCAGAAAGTGAAACTTCTGTAAGAAGGTTTTCAGTTTGTTTTTATTCTGGACACAGATATGTATTTTAGGTTTTTAAATAACAAATGATGGTTTAAATGGAATTTTCCCTGAAATACTAAATTTCTGCAATCCCACTATCAACCACCTTATCATAATTATCAACAAAGCTGAAATAGTTATTATTTACATAGCTTTAGGATGCACTGGAACTTTATGGGTCCTCTGGGAAGTGCTATGATGAGTTAATTGATGATTTGCAAAGAAATGATTCATGTTAAGCTTTCATTCCACTTATAACAATATCCTAAGAGATTACATTAGTATTGCTTTTTAACAACAGATAAATGCCATGCCTAGGATTGTGTGCAATCCTATTGAGAGTCATTTACAGGTGTGAACTGTTGTTTGCTGGGACAAGCCTCCCACTGTGCAGCCCTTTTGTTGGCTGCAGGCTGCTGTATTCCTGCTTCTAAATGAGCTAGTCTCACTTTAATGTAGGATTTTACATATGTTAATTCTTTGTACACTTGTTTCTTTTTAAAGTAGTTGAGGCAATATCAGTGAATTTCATAAAAAAAGAGTATTTCCTCAAGCTTGTGATTATTTCTCACTACTCCAGACTATTCTGTGTTTCTCTTTTCAGAAAGTTCTGATTCAATTAAAATGAACTACTGTAGTAACTTTAGGTATCAATCTTACTCCTTAACTGTAAGAACAAAGCCTATTCTGTGTCTTAGAGAATCATACATCTACTGCACTGGGGTCTTTATTCAGAATTATGTAAGAAAATTACAGACAAGCCCATGGACTTCTCTATGGGCTCCACTGGCCCTGACTTTTTTCTTTTATTGTGGCTTCAGAATTCTCATGCATCTTTGTGAACTTCAATAGTGTTAATACATAAAGACATAAAAGAAGCTCTGAGCTGTATAAAGTTTGGGGGCTTAAAAAGTCAAATAAAAAAGTCACAAAATTTTTTGAAGATTTGGCATGAATAGCTATTTCTGTATCGACAGACTGTACCTGAATCCCATCCAAGGATTTCTTTCTATAAATATCTGATTAAAATTTGTCTATATTTTATTTTAAATATTTGTCTTCTAAATTTAGCTGGGGAATGTCAGGTACAGGTATGAAAATCAGATAAATTAGCATTTTTTCCCCATGTCTCTCTTTCACATAACTGCTGTGTTACAGAGTTGTTTAAGATGGTTTTATGTTTTATATCGGCATTATCAGAAAAATTCAAATATCATCCTAGTTGATTCTGTTTATTCAGTTAATGCAATGAAGATTGTGGATGCAGTGACTTTACGAGGATTTTCTCAGAAGTTTCTCACCTGACAAGTGCTATTGTAGGTGTAGAAATCCTAATTTTTGTAACTGACCATGTGGTCAGCATTAGGACAGGACAGATGAAAGGGCTTTGCAGCCCATGCATTAGTGCACAGTCTGGAGAGCTGCAGAGTCCATCACTCTTGTTCCCAGCTGCCCTGCACTCGTCCTTGTGATACCCCAGGTATTACTGC
>JBCJKH010045600.1:10690-37304 GCA_039877255.1 Loriculus beryllinus | reverse complement strand
CAACTTTCTCAGCCTGTCTTTGTATGGGAGATGCTCCAGTCCCCTGCTCATCCTCGTGGCCTCCTCTGGACTTGTTCTAACAGTTCCATGTCCTTTTTATGTTGAGGACACCAATTTAATTTGAAAGCTTAATTTATTTTTTTTTCTACAGCCTTCCTGAACTTAAATTTTTACAGTATCTTTAAAATCTTCTCACTCACCAAGTCTCAAACATTTTAAATATGCTGCTTTAAATATAGTCCACTGGTCTACTACTGGTCAGGCATAGAGAGCCTTGCTTTCTGTAAGCTGTGCGGAAGCTGTTCCTCAAGCACATTAGAAGAAATCAGGTGAGTATTGTAAATTACTTGTTTATAAAATCTTCAAGTCATGTAGTGGGCTGGTTATTAAACATTTCCAAATAGTTCAGAATACAACTTTAAAGCAATAATCTCAAGTATGCGTTCTTACTTCTGAGTGTCTTGGCAAGTTCCTGCTGCACCAATGAAAACTTTGCTTTGTGTCAAATTGCTGGGGTTTTGTCCATCAGTTTAATCAGTTACAGTTCCTTCTGGTTGAAGTCTTAATGCTGGAAGTAGGTGTGAGTTGGAGCTGAATATTATCCTGGCTTAGGTAGGAGAAAGATTTTAGGACTGATTACATCAGCACAGCATTAGAAGTAAACAAGAAATAACTGGCCAAAAAGCTGCAACCAAGTGGAAAGAAGCTGATGTTGATATAAAATTGTGGGCTTTTGGTATTTTTCTTGCTCTTCTAGAAGTTTTCTCCATTGTAAAGTGTGATTGAGTGGGCAGGATATGACTTTATTGAGTATATGTCTTTCTAAACTCAGAGGAAGTAGAAGGACTTTGTATTTCACCTTTAGCTTTACATCAGAACCATAGCAATTAGCTGGCAGTTTCTAAACCTCAAAATACTGTTAGTAAATTCAGTGCTACCTTGTGGTACTGCCAAGTCTTCTAATGGCAAGTCCATGTTAGCAGTAATATGTGAGAAATCTGGCATTGAGATTTGAGAAATCAGGGAACTAAGCTGTATTTAGCTGTGTGAAATTAACTTTAGGAAGTTAAGCGTTTCGTAAGGGCTTAGCAAATACACTGGATTTTCCATTTGTGACTAAACGTCTTTTGTGCTGTTTTGCTAAAGGAGCTTTATTAAAGTAATGGTTATCTGGATCATTTATAATATTAAACATGAGGAAATTGGGCTTTTATAAGTTTTACCTCAAAACAGAGGGTGTAAGCTAGAAAAAGATCTGTACCAGAATTTAACTTGGCACTGTCAATTCCTAGCCTGAAATATAAGAACATTTCCTGAAGAGTGGTGTAAAGGGAAATTATGTGGTTTTAGTTTAATTCCTGTGTGACATAGAAAGTTACAAACCCCACCTTTTGTATTCTGTCTCATTTTGAACTCTTCTACATAACTTCTTTCAGCCCTATGCTAATTCACTGTGGAAGAGCTCTCCACATCAACCCCCTTTTTCCTTTTCTCCTAAAAAGAGACTTTGGAAATCTTCACTTAATGTTCTTTACTGGTTCCTCCCAAGCAAGCAGCCTTTCACTCCCAGCATCCATATGTTCTAGCAGTGGTGCCCTACTGCAGCAGTGATTCTTCTGCTTATGTAGGAAGTGGTAAGTTGGCACGGGTTGAAACTGCTCTGGTATTTCACATATTTACTCTAAATATGGTACTTGCAGTAGCATGCAGCTCAGCTATTCCAGTTGCCAACTGTGTGTTTGGACATCAATAAAGTTATCTCTATTGGTTGTAACTTTTGTCAATTTTTGGTAGTGAATTCAATACAATTTAAAGCGGCAGGTATAAATCCTTAATAACAGTTTCCTAATAAAGTATTTAATGTATAAAAGCTTTTCATATTAATAACTTCTAAAAACTGAGACTTTGTAATTCAATTGGAGAAGGTGGTAATAAAATTAATGTTATTCCTCAATTAGTTTTGCTCAAAAACACCCCAGCAAATCAAATTCAACCACGGATATTCAGCTGCATGGCAAAGGCTTCTAAAGTTATGGTAGCAAACTGGGTCTCCAGACCAAGAGTTGGTAAAATACAAAGTTTTAAACTAAACTCAGGTTACAAGCAGAAGTAAACATGTTTTAAGTATTCATCTCTAGTTAAATACATAGATTTTTCTATGCCTTTAATCTGTCAGTAAATCCACTCAGAGCAGTTCTGGTTGTGAGTTGTTGCTTTACCTGCCAGATCACAAGGTTGAGGGTCCTAGCTGTCACAAGGTAAAAGTTGGTGTCTTAGAACTATAGAATCAACTAGGTTGGAAAAGGCATTTAAAATCGCCAGTGTCTTCACGCTCCTCAGAGTTCTTAAGGGTTGCTTGTCACTTGCTTTACTGCTGCTGCTGGTTGGATTTTTGTGGGGTGGATAAGGAGCTGTAACGTGCTATGGAGATGTTTCTGTACCTGACTCTTGCTGAGCAAATGTGTGCTTTGGATTTAGATTTGTTATGTAGTAGTGTGTCCCTCTCTTCCCCTGTTTTCTCCCCGTATGTTCAGAAATCACATCGGCATTTCACCTATGCTTGTTTGCAGTTGCACGTGGTTTATTTATTCGTTGGGGCATATAGGGATTCTGGAGAGGGACTCTTCATTAGGGATTGTAGTGACAGGACAAGGGGTAATGGGTTAGAACTTAAACAGGGGAAGTTTAGATTGGATATAAGGAAGAAATTCTTTACTGTTAGGGTGGTGAGGAACTGGAATGAGTTGCCCAAGAAAGGTGTGAATGCTCCATCCCTGGCAGTGTTCAAGGCCGGGTTGGACAGAGCCTTGCGTGGCATGGTTTAGTGTGAGGTGTCCCTGCCTGTGGCAGGGGGGTTGGAACTGGATGATCTTAAGGTCCTTTCCAAGATTCTAAAAGCAAGCATTTGGGATGTAGGAGTACTCCATGTTGCTCAGTGCCTCTGTCTTATCATTCTTCTATTATGATACCGCAAGTAAGTTAGCTTGGTGCCATTGACTTGTGATGGGGTGTAAGAGAAAATTCATCAGGATACAATTTCATCTTGGATTTTTCTTCCTGGAGACCGGCTGTGCTCATCAGAACAGTCACTGTAGTTTGAAGTTGTCCCAGATAATCTAGGTCACCTGTTTGCTCTCTACATGTCAATGTGTCCCACTGCCTCAAAACTTTTGGAGACGTGTAGGAAGAAGCTGCTTTCTGAACCAACTCACACCAGCTTGTTTAAAAGTTAGCTTGATAGAGCTTCTGGGCACTCTGCTCCCATCTTTTAAGTTTAAGGAATGTTTCAAGAAAGCTTTTGTAGTTCTAATACCTGAAAGATGTTTTATTTCTGAAGTGCTCTCTTTATTACATTCTGAATGGGATGCCCTTCTGTGTTACACAAGCAGACTGCTGTTTTTCTGATCCGCATTCAGACCATTTTTCCCCTCGAATTTTTTTTCCACAGTGAATTAGGCTTGGGAAGTTGGCTATGTTTGAAGCTGCTTATGCAACCAAAGTGAGCTGGTGAGAACTCTGTTTTGGGAAACCCTTGGTATAGACTTCAATTTGCTTCCTTTTTAATAGGTGAATTGTATCTGCTAAAGGGCCCAAACTCTCCCGTTGCTTGCTCTGCTGTAACCCCCATGCCATAGAGAAGAGCTTGCTCCAAGAAGGAATAAACTCTTTGCTCTGCCCTATTCAAACCCAAGGGCTGCCTTTGTGCTGCAGCTTTCAGATTCCAAAAGCATTTTTGGTTAGTAGCTCTGTTGGATGCACAAAGGGTCAGTGCACTAATAGGATACAGCACTGGGAAAGGACCAGGCTTTAAGGGACTCTTTGGAGATTTGATGCTCTGTGTGAAAGAGGTCAGCAATACTGCAGCAACAATTTTAATTTACTTGTGGAAAAAAAAAGGGCACCATAAATTGGAGAAGGGCACTGGAAATAAGGGACTTCTTAAATCCTCCTATCCTGGTCATCCAAACCTCAAATTCATCCATGCCTGATAGAACTAACCACTGCCTTTATAAGACTTAACAACATGGAAGCAATGTTCTTTTTTCCCCACCCCCTACCAATGCATAGCAGCTCTTTCTTGTGTGCATTTACTTTAGAAAGGTTGGGCAGTGGTAGTAACTTCTTTACAAGGGGCATTGGTCTGCACCTGCTTAAGAGCTTTCTCATATTGATGCTCTTCACAGCAGAAAACAAGCCAGCCCTTTGCAGAGTGATAACTGCAGCTTTCTGCAGTTTTCACGTTGATGCTTTATGCTGTCCTGGAGAGAAAAACGAATTGATGACAGGTACACACAGAAACTGAGCAGCCCCCAAAATTCATGCTGGATTTTGGGAAATCCTCTCTCCCCAAGCTGTCTTGTCACAAGAATTGCTCAACTCTGCAAGAGAAACTTTGATGCTTGGGAAATGTGGAGATGCTGATTGTCTGTGCTAGGGTGAATGACACTGATGCTGTGGGAAATTGAAAAGAGTTATTTTGACTCTGGCTTTGTCAGTCTGTGTATGGCTGAAAGCTGTGAGGCACTGGAGCCTGTATCCAAACATAACTTGCACATCTGCAATAGATATCAACAATGCTTACATGACTCTGTGCAGGAAATAAGTTTGAAGTGTTCTTAGTCTGTTTTCTTTCTTCCCAGCATATCAAAAATGAAAGGGCAATATTGAACATCATGCTTCAGTGACATGCTTTGGGGGAATCTATTTCTGAATGGACATTTTGATTTATGTATTTATTAAAAAGAGGTATTTTCATTGGTGGTGTTTTTTGAGTTATATATCCAGAAACCCCAACTAAATAAATCCATATTGAACATCAAAAGCATCGTGGTAATGTATAAGAGGGTTTGGTTTAAATCCTTCAAAAAGAGGCCTGCCCCTTATCTTTGATATTCCAGTGTGGGCTGGGTGAAATCTTCTTGGCAGTGGCGGACAGCAGTGCTCACTGAAGGGAAAGGTAAGTAGTAATTAATCTAGGCCAAATTAGTCTGACAGATGACACTGCCCAGTGCACAGGATAGACGTTTTGAAGTAGGTGGACAGAAGTCCAAGGGTCTTCAGCCCAGCAGGATGGATGTATGCATGTGGTTTTTTAAGTGTAAGATTGAGGAGTGAAGTGTAGAGAAAACAGGGAATCACTGTCAATGTGGTCCTGAGGAAAAGCAAGGAGTGCTTTAGGGGTGGAAAAAAAAGCAGGCAAAGAAGACATCTCTTTGGATTTTTCTATGAAGGCCAGGGACAGAAGGCTGTATGGTGGCCTCAGAGACCTATTGAGTCCACTCTGGTACCTCCTCTGGAACCACAACTGAAGTATTGGCCAGCAAACTTCTGAGTTAAGACCCAAACTGTTGCACCTGTAATTGTAGAGTGAGCTGCTTCAGGGAGCAGTGTTTGCACCCCAGCACTGGTGAAGGAGAAAGGGGGAATGCAGAAACAGGAGGAGGGCTGGCATGCCACAAGTCTGGTTCAGGTCATGGACCTGTAGGATCAGTCGCACCATTGCACAGCTCTCTAGGAACATTGTATACCATTGCAGGACAGGAGGAGTAGCTTAGCTCTTCTATTTGTAAAACTCAAGTTGGAACAAAAGGCAACCAAATTAAATTATAATGAAGCATCAGGAACGATGTTGAGACTGATCTGCCTCTGCACTTATGGCAATACAATCTTTAAGTACAATGCCTTCATTGGCACAGCACTTCCAACAACGGTGCTGTAGCATTCACCTAGTGGAGAGATGATAAGGATGTTGTGAAGTTCCTCTCTTTTTTGCTTGGAAGCTTTGATAACCTAGATTCAAAATCAGAGTACTACTGTAGTTTTGCATGTTAATGCATTTGTTTGTCTCCTGTCCCATTTTCTTACATCTTTTAACATGCCTAGTGATACCATATCCAATTTATTTACTGACAATTTCCCTGTAGTAATGGCAAGACTTTCAAAATGCAAGAATGGCAGTGCTGTGCTGTTTCTAAGCTTTCAAAGTTCTCAGTCCCTTTGGTATTATGGCTATGGTGTTAAATAAAATTGTGTTGTGGTCACAGCAGTCTTAGAATTGAAAAAGAATCAAGGAGTTTCCTGTCCATGTGCTCCCTTCTGCACATCCTGCAGTGAGCCTAAGTTACTGTCTTCTGTTCATATTTTCTAAACTATGCACTTTGCTCTGTCCTTTGTCCATTGGCTAGTATGAATTCTTATTCTCTGCCATGCAACAATAACATCCCTGTCTGTTGCCACAAAATCTCTATTCCCATTGTATTTGATAGAGATTTCACTCTTCTTTTTCACCCACACTCCACAGAATTCATCAGGTGCAGTCTTGTGTCCTCAGCAAAATCATGCATTTTTGGCACACTGTTAACTTGGCAGACTCATCTTTCATCCAGGATTGTGAGCCTGTACCTTCATTTCTAGTCTAGGACGCAAAGCTGGGTGAAGGACGACTGGAGCTGGGCACATACTTCGGTAACTGCACTGGGAAAGTCCCAGTTAGAAGTCTGCTCAGCAAAGACAGGGCTGTAATAAGTATCTGACTGGGAGGGGAGCAGAAATTCAGCCTTTGGTACTGTAGGCTCTGTGAACAAAAGTTTCTTAAGCCTACATGAGGATGACTACAGCTGGGAAATCATATGTTTCTCTTATAAGTTGTCTTGTGCAAATGTTTTCAGACCCTTTGAGCTCTTCTGTGGGCTTGGAATGCACCCATGAGCTCTGCTTGGCTCCTTTGGCTTGGCTTCACTTTGAAGCCTAGGCCCTTTGTAGATGGGCTCAGATGGCCTTGGGGTTCAGCTTCTCGAAGGCAAGGAAAAAGTGGTGGGTGCACAGCCTATTCACTGGTGGTGCCAAAATGAGCTGTGACTCACGCTAATCATGCAGACTTTCCTAATCCATTCCTTCCTAGTCTTTCTTGCATATTTTGCTGAGCTGTGAGTTAACAATAGTGACATTTAAAGTTTTAGTATCCGAGTGAATCATCTTGAGATGAGCACAGCAGTTCATAACTCAGAGGTTTGGATCCTGAGTGCGTCAATAATGCAGCTGGATGTGCTGATACATGCCATACCAACACTGGATACCATCTCTACTACAAGAACCACAAAATCTGTGGGATTTGTGGTACACACAGTGCTTAGTACTGCCATGGTTTCACCTCCTTAAATCACACATCGCCCTCTTTTGTCCTGTGTGTGTGAGGAAGGTGTGCTTTTTCTGCTGGTGAAGAGGTGGAAGGGCTAATGGCTGGCTGATCTGCCTGTTGGGGAGTGGTGGTCCTCTCTAAGCTGAGCTGTCTTGTAGGATGGAAGGATGTCAGGGGAGTCTACTGATTCTGGAAGTGAAAGAGAGAATGAGTTGACTGGTAGGGCGCTCTACCCTTGGGGGACATTTGGCCTAGTGGCACCTCCTGTTGCTACTCTACTGTGAGATGAAGTCCCATGAAAACAGGTTGCATCTCACTGCAAGGTGAGGTCCCACAGAGGTCTTGTAATGGAAGAACTTCCCTATGCAGCAGTCATCTTTGTTTGCTATTCAATACCCTTGTCCTTTTCCAGTGATGGCAGACATCACTCCTGTTTCTGGGGAGCAAGGGTCTTCTCTCATGAACCCAGGTCCTCACTCAGAATTACCTCAGTAGCCACAGTGGCAAGAGATTACTGGATTTTAATTCTGTTTCTGTTTTTCAGCAGTGAGGAAGGCAGTGGGAGGTGTCCTGAGGAAAACTTCCACTGGGTGTGGAAAAAGAAAGAGGAATACAAGTGCTAGTTTAAGCATAACAAATCCACAGTAGTCTTGTGGTAGGCAGTGGGAGGAGATGAATTATAAAGGTGCTCTTGATGGCTGCCTGCATCTCGGTTCTACAGCATGGTGGGTTTTTTGTTTTAAGGATTTAATAGTTGAGATAAATGGCCAGTCCAAGTAATGCCTGTTGGATGTTTGTTATTGTTAGGGAGGTTTCGTCATGAATCATTTGTCTGCTTTGTGAGTTTTAATTAAAATAGAGTGTCACAATAAAGACTGAGAGCCAATTCTGTAAAAGTGTCTGTACAGAGAGCAGGGACGGAAGGAGTCGTTTGCAGGTAGATATATATCCTTCGGGATCTTTGGATAACTTCAATCACTTTAGTGTGTAGTTGAAACATAGGTCTGGGGACTGCACTGTTTGCCTAAGGGCACATATGGTGCCTGGGGCTATGCTAATGGGATGTTACACAGCCCCTGTCCTCTTACCTCTTCCTTTCCTCCTGCCCCAATGTATGTTTCTTAGGAAAGAGCAGGACTGAAATTTGTGGAGAAGCTCTACGTGTACGGAGGGGGAGAAGAAGGAAAACCCCACTCAAATGCACTGTCACTTAAGATTTGTTCTTTAAACATTTCATGTTTATGCTTAAAGTTAAAACAAAGCAGGCAACATGTTTTGCCTACAGACTAACCTATGCACCAAGTTTAGTATTAGCTGTCTTTCATTCCTTTTAGATAATCTGCTCCTGCTATTAATAGCAATATATGCAAGCTTCCTGGTGTCCAAAGTTGCCTGGAGATACCAAGAGATTTTGTCTTTGGGCATTGTGCAGAGGAATGGCCTTTTGTGGCGGTCAAAGACTTGCTCTGTTGGATGGAGCTGCTGGAAACCTCCCAAGGGAAGAGCCCTCTCTTCTCAGATCTTCCTGAAATGGGACTTACCACCAAGCTCCTTGATGTCTTCAGACCTTGCCTGGTCCTGCAGCTCACAAGCTACTCAGCTTGCCTACGCAGTTGCCCCTTTCCCATGCCTGGCCATATGCCCAGTTGCCCCTTTCCCATGCCTGGCCATATGACCTCAGTTACCTAAAGCATTTCTAATCATATTTTTCAATCCAGCTTGTATGAGCACAGCTGGCCAAGAGGGTGACTGCATGTGAAGCTGCACTGTCAGATATAACGGGGTAGTAAGTTTTGGCAGGAAGGTGGTGACAAGCTAGAGGAAAGCTGGGGGAGGGGGTCCAGACCTATTAGCCTGCATCAGCTGAAGCCAGAACAGCATGTCTAACTGTAGCCAGAGCAGCTTGGCAGTGCTTACAGAATCTGCTGGTGAGGCTGACCACTAATAGAGCCTATAAAGTCAGTCAGATTTTTGGCAGACTTTCAGACCACTGTGTTCCTGATGGAGCTTTTAAATGTCTCCTAAAAAAAGTATCCAGCATTATCACAGAGAGCCCTGTCCTCTGGAGCTGGGCCAGGACCCATGAATGAAACAAAGCTGACAGCTCTGAACTGCAGCAGCTTTGCAGGGGGAGTGGGAAAAGAGCAAAACCCTCCCCCAAAACACAACCCATCCCAAAACAACAACAACAAAAAACAGGGCTTCAGAAAATAGAATATATTTCCGTGTTTTGAAGTCTCACATCACAGAAGTGAGGTTTCCTGCCTACCTCAGTGTATCTCTGGTAAACATGTTCTCTGCAGAAACCTTCAAAAGGAAAGCGTGTTTTTTTCTGATGAAGTGGTGCACAGGGTTGTAGTCTTATTTTTGAAGCACGTATGAATTCAGGAGGGATGAATCCAGAAGTATTTTTCATTCCTTACTATTTACATTTGTTGAGATTCATCTTCTTGTGGTTATTCTTTCTGTAAGTGGTAAAGTACTGGGAGGAGCATGTATCATGGTCCAAACCTCTTGGATAATCCGTGCAATAGTTTTATATGGCAGAGCTGTGTTATAGTAGAAAAACTGATCTTTTCAGGATTTTCCCTTATGTGACAGGTCTAGTCCATTGGTTATGATACATGCACAGTACCTGCTGACAAACTGAAAAGCTGTTTGATGACCTGTTGTGCAAAGAAAAATGGGAGCACTCAGCATGGCTGTGTGCAGCCTTTCTGGAGGGAAACAGCATAAAAGGGGTTGGAATAAATTGGTTCCAGTGCAAGCTTACTGGGGATAACTAACGGGGAAGTGGTTGAATGGTGGTGCAGGAAGTTGTAAAACTTTAGTACTTTTAGCAAGAGAAGGAGCAATATAACCTCTGTTGGTGCATAGGATCCTGGGAGAAATAGGCAGATAAGAGAAAACTCTAACCAGTGGGGTTTTAGGTCTATGTGTATCTTCTGTCCTTTGGTATTAGCACAGAGCATTACTGGCAGTCCATCACTGGAGTTTAAATAGAATGCGAGTGCTGTTTGATTGCTTGAGTGAAAACATTTTGCCCTTTTTTCTTGTTTTCTTTTGGCAGCTACCAAGAATCTCGAAGCCAAAACCCTTAAAGCATTGCACAGTGTTCAACCATTTTATTTGTGTGTGTGCGTTTCCCCCCTCCTTCCTCTGATCTGTTTATGTGAAACACTGGCAGAAAAGAGTAAATACAGAGAAATAGACATATATTCTTTTCAATCTTGGCAGTCTGCTTACAATGTAGAGCGCTTTTGAGGTGAATTTAGAGCAGTATGTATATATAAACAGTGTCTTAATAAATTCTGAAAGTCCAGTTCTGATTTTGTAGAAGTACACAACTTTTCTTGTGCCTTTATCTCTCTCACTGCTTATATCCATTGCAAAGCCTGTTTTCCTTTCTTTAGTTATATCCTGACTGCAGGGCATTTGTGCCTTCCTGTTGATGCCGTTACCTGCCGCCTTTTCTGTTTCAGCAATTTTAATTATCACCTTACCTTTCTCAATGTATCATCCAGGGTGGAGATACTATTTACTGCTGTGCCTGGAGCATAAAATTGCCAAAGTGCAAATGTTGCCAATTGTGAAAAGTGCTCAAAAGTACCGATTTACTTGTTCTAGTCAAGGTGAAAAGTGTGGTTTTGTTTAATGCCCTGGGTTCAGGGTTTTATTACAGGCATAAGAGCAATGGCCACACATTCCTGCAAGGAGCAAGGGAAGGTTGGTGCCCTACAAGCCAGGAAGAAACTCCGTCAAGGAGAACAGCAGCAAAGAACATCAAATTTCAATTATATCCTAAATATCCCTCCATTTCACCACTGTGGTAAAACCCTGTAATTTCAGTAGTCTGCTCAGTCATCTTTGACTCTCAGGCATTTTTATTGTAAAATAATGACTTGTCCCACATTCAGAAAGTGGGTTTAGTAGGATTTCCAAAGTGCTCTTTTTCTTCTTCTCAGCACAAAGCCCAGTCCCTGTGGTCTGGGAGACAGTCCCAAAGCAAGATGTAGCTCTACTGGTGAGAAATAGCAGTTCCATTACAGGGAGGATGGGGAATGGCGTGGTTACCCATCTCAGAAAGTGCCTATAGTCCTTGCATTTACCAGGAGCATCACAGTCTCCTGTCACCGTGCAAAGCCATAGCTTCAATACTGACCTGAGGAAATGGGGCATGCCTGCACCAAAGGTGGGATATTGGAGCCATAGAAGTCCAGGGGCTGCTTTCATGTAGTGGTGCCCTAGGCTCTGCCCGCTTTGCATGGGCTGGGCTCCCCGATGGGGGGTATCTTAAATTTGATCCCATTCTGTCAAGAAAAGTTATGTGCATATTACAGATGCACGAACTTTCAGTACACAGCATTTAGGTCAGTCTATACCCATCAGTAATGAGTGCTCGTGTCAGACCTCACACTGTTCAGTTGGGATTTCAGTATTTCTGCAGACTTCTGTGTGAAAGACGCTTGGAAACTGGAGGTGGCTTGGAAAGAAATGAGAAATCATCAGAATTCCCTTCTCCAGCTCCAGTAAAATCATGCAAATGGAGTTTTGACTTCAAACCCTCTGCTCTGATCTTGGCTACTTGCTCTTTCTGATGTGCATCTGAAGGCATCTTCCTTCTAAAAATAGGAAATCTCATTGTGTGGGAGGTGTATTTAAACAATGTTCTTTAGAATATAAATATTATTATTACTTAAGCTAACCCTGCTGTAGAGAAGTTCACAAACTTGTGCTATGTGGTAGCTGCCTGCTGTCTATAGGAAGTGTCAAATGCTTTCAAACACAGGCTTTCTGGGAACATGTCTGCAGTGGGGTGTGGGGATTTAGCTCACAGCTTTCTGTAGGAGGCTATATGACACCTTGATGCCTGTGAATTACAATGGCCTTCAAGGACTCTGCGCCTCACAGGCTCAAGCCATTACAATATTGAGTTAATAATTAGTTTTTAAATACCACTGTAACTTTCATTTGTGATAGAGATAATTTGCGATCATATGCTGCTTTGGATGGGAAGGAGTTTAAATTGAATCTAAAATGAGGAACATCACTCAAAACAGACTGAAGGAGCTAATTATTTTATTAGAAATACAGCTGTGCTTGGCGTTTTAATAACCTTAACAGATCAAGGCATAAATGCACAGGGAGGCCTTTAACTAGAACTTGTATTACCATGAGACTGTAGCCTTTGATGTATTCTTTCTAGTTTATCAAATGCCTTGGTACTGCTGCTCAGTTTATTTAATGTGTTTTTTGCTAGCACTTGGTTAGGAAGTCAATAATTCATAAGTGGGTAGTAAAATGAAATTTAGAGTTAAGAAAATGTTTGACAAGGTGAGATTACAAGTAACAGGGCTCTGCAAAACCTTGTTTGGTTGTCCCTGTTGAACTGCCCTGCTGAAACAGGGGGACTGTTTTGGGTGGTTCATGGCAAACGTGAATCCTTGAATACCCACCATCTTAGTGGGTGCTGTGGGGATCATCTGAAGTGGGAGTGGGGGTTCAGGCTCTGAGGCAGAGGAGGGAATTGAAGACAGGTTCCTGACTTTTGGGAGATTGCTTGAATCTCTGGACTGTGGTATGAGGAGCATGGCATCATTCCGGTTTCTCAGATGTGTTTTCCATCCCTATTCATCCTCAAAAAGAAAGCTGGGGTGTCTGCAGAGAGGGCTGGGCTGGGGAATTCAGCAGGAGAAGTTCTTCAAGCAGGGGAGCTCTTAAGTGCTGCACCTTTTAAGAAGCTGCACCTTTTGAGTAATTTTCCTAACTTCCAAAAGTGAAGAAATGCACTGGTACTAGTAAGGCACACAAGTGTCTAGGTTACAGTATAGCAGTGTGAGTAATGTGCATACTTTGCATACACGTAGTGAAATATTAGCAACAGAGCTGCTTTGCTGTTGGGTGTGTTTTCATTAACTGTACCAACACGCTTGGGACTGAAATGATACAGACTGAAATCAGCTCAGGATTCACAATTTGTCCTTTGAAATATGGATAAACTCTCTAGAGAGTGGTGATCCTACAAGGACGTAGGATGGAAAGGATCTACAAATACAACTTGGCTTTTGCCCTTGTAAGTAACTTCTGTAGAATATGAACTCCCTTTAGTGAACTGCTTAGAGTAAAACAGGCCTGGGCTGCAGACTCAGAGTGAACAAGGAATTTCTGTAGTCTCAAGAAGTTTTGGCTGCTTCTCAAACACTACATCTCATATTTGCCTTTGTGGTACCTTTTTCCACATAAGGTCAGGACCTGAAAGCTAAGCTGTGCTTGGAGCAGTTGAGTGAGTTATGTAGAGCTCCTAGTCTCGAAGAAATCTCGTGAGATGGAAATTTCTCACTGGATTTTAAGTGTTCCTGACATCTGCCTGTCGTGGGAAAGCTGGTGTTAGCCTTGCTTGTGGTATTCTCTCAGCTGTGATTCCAGAAGCTAATAAATAATGGCTTTAAATGGATCCAGGATACTGCATAAGAGACTTAAGGGACATACAGGTTTGGTCAAAGGCCTTGGTCCTCAGGGGTGTTTCAGTGTTTTTCCCAAACCATAAAGCCAGGCTAACAAGATTAGAAATGTCTAATACAGCTCCAGTGCCCCTGAAAGCCATTTTACTTTGCTCTGTGTTCACTTCTTGCTCAGGCTAGTACTGTGTGAGAATTGGGAAGCTACCTGACCTGTCTGGAGGTCAGCTTTTGCAATGACGGGACACATGTGGGAACAGCACAGCTTTTGAGGGTGCTGCTTTGCTACCTGGATAAAAATCTCCGACCACGGTGGGTGGGGGAAGGAGTTTACACCTGCAGTGGTGAAACCAGGCATCAAGGGTTGCAGATCCCTTAAGCTCAACACTCCCCACCCAATCATCCATCAAAAGAGATGCATTGCATGCTTTATTGCACATAAATTCAGGGTGGGGGTGTGAAGGGAAGGTGAAAATGCCATATTAGGGTGTACTTCAGTGTCACTCTTCTGCTTCTTCTGTACGCTATTCCACACCCTGTTTACAAATCTTGTCTGACAGATAACTAGCTCTGCTCTTCTACTGCTGAAAGGCGTCCATGGCCATAAAGGCTTTCTTGTGTCTAAGATGGTGATGATAATGCCTGCAGCATGTATGGGAGGGGACAAAGAAAGGCTAGGTATCACTGGTGTTTAATGCTCTAGTCTTCATTTTTCAATTGCACCACATTTCTATGAACTGAAGGCAAGTGTTTACCCTGCAATTGCAGGGGAACAGAAATCCTGCTGGGACACTGCTGAGGGATTTCGCACCCATGAGGTTGGGAAAGTTGGCTGGGATTTTTGAGATTTTAAACAATGGGGAAGAGATGCTCTTCCTTCCTTTGGAGTTGGAGCAAAGGCAACTTTAACTCTGGAGAAAAAAAAATCTATGAGAGCAATTGAGTTTCCCTGATGCATCTATCCCAGTAATTGATGTGACACCCTGCACTAATGGGTAAATGGATTGTCTTTGTATTTCTGCAAAGAAAATGTGTCAGGTATTGAATAGTGACATTGATATTCTTATCAGATGTAAGAGTTAACACTTCTTTTGGGTAAATGGAGTAGTTTGACCTCTGAGAGCTATTATCTTCCAGGTTTGCAGGTAACTTGTCACAACATCTTTCTGCATTGTATTTGTTTTGAAAGTTTCACTATAACCATATTGGCTGGAGAATTACTTTTCTTGCATGAAATCCAGGGTGGATAAGAAGAATTATGTATCACTTGAAAGTGAGCTATCCGTGTGGCTGGGAAATTGTCACACCATAAGCATGCCTCTTTAACTGTATAACGCAAAAGGCTCCTGATGTTCTATAGCAGGGCCCTCATGTGCTACGTCCTTTGTGGAGAGGGAGGACATATCTGCTGAGCTTAACATTTAAAAGGATGAGCTAGACAAACTGCAAGAGGAAGGGGGGGCAGACACATGGAGTAAGTCCCTCAAACTCCATTTTGCTGGACCATGTTGCCTCTCTTGTGTCTATTGTTTCTAAATTAAAGGATATCTAATCTTAGCAGTTGCAGTCCCCTCCCAGTAATCACTGTTACAGACGTTGCTGGGGTCTTGAAGGGTATTTATGGTTCTCCTGGGAAACACCGAGGAGAATTACAAAGCCACTGTGGAATAGAGTGATAAGAAAAGTTCTGAATGCAGCGTGCATTCAGACAGCTAAAAAATAGTGTAAACTCAAAAATAGCACACTGCTGGTGCTGATTTTGCCTTTCGTTTAAGCAAGAAAAAACAGATTGAAGAACTTTGGTAAAATATGAAGTTCTGTGTCCTACTATAACCCTATGCTGGAAGCTGTGGGCTCTGTTTTAAGTTAATGGTTGTGAGTTAACTTTCAACCAAAACAAAGGTTTTGGCCATTCAGGCCTTTGATGTCAGCTTTACTGGGACAGGACATGGCCCAGAATGTGTAGTCACTGGTGGGCCCATCTCATTTCTCAGTCAGTGGAGATGTGTGAACCCAAGACCAATTCCAGGAGAACAATTTGGGCCAGTCCCCAAAGACAGCATGTCAGATGCTTTGCTGAGAAAGAGAAGCGGTCAAAGAGGGGCTTCCCACCAACCAGCCTTCCCAAAGGGATCCTGAAGAGTGGTGTGCTTTGCTCTTGCAGTAAGCACACAGTGGAGAAAAATGGATGGGTCCAGTGCTGCAAGCTCCTAGGGCATGCCACACAGTGTAATGTAACTTTTAAGTACACACAAACCTTAATGCATGCATTCATAAGAGAATAATAGGTAAATAACCATTAGGGTGGCTTACAGAATGCACCAAATCATAGCTGATGTAGGAAAGTGCTGCTGTGCCTGTGACCTGCTATTCAAGCATGGTGCCCTCTCCATCTTGTACTTGAATCGTTGCACTTTGTGTATATTTTGAGGCAATTTCTCAATTAGATCTAGGATGATGAAAATCACATTATTTGACATAGCTAATCATCAAAATATTCACATCTCCCAATAGGGAATAGGAGGCAGTTCTTGGGATATAAAGTCCTTGTCACCCACTTTAAGCAAGCTATCACTCAATAAAAACACACCTTTTTCTTGCAGGCACAGCCCAGCTTTTATGCTGCCTTGCAAGAGGCAAGCTAAAGATCCGCGAGGCTTCTCAAAACAAAAAGGCAGAGAATAACCTGTCTGCCCTGCCCATCAGCTTCTCAATAAAATTGATTCTAGATGTGCAAGACTGTGCGCTATTGCTAAGTGCATAATAGCTGTAGTATGCTAACTCATTATTCTGTAAAGTGCTGTGAAATACTGCGATTACAAAAGATTACATAAAACCACCTTCCAGTATAGTCAAGTGATGGTCAGGTGGCCAGACAGGCTGCCGTAGTACAGCTACATGATCTGCAGTCCAGTGGTTTTATGGCTACAAATGTCCCTTAGACTTGTTTGCACGTGCTGGAAATTACAAGTGCCCTTTCAGGGTTTTTTCATGCTATCTCCTTTTGATTCCCCTCTTTGTCCTTGTGTTCTGGGCCACTGAAATTTCAGATGGTTCCTGCTCTTGATGCTCAGCTTTATCCACGTGGGTGCCTATCCCTTCTCAATGAGAGGCAGTTATAATTTATTTTGTAAAGTGCACTGGCTATTGGCCACTGGTAACCAAAGGTGAAAAGGAGCAAATGAAAAGCAGATTAGAAAACGTGCTGTGGGCTGGGGGAAGGGAGGCTGTAGTGTGAGGGGAAGTGAATAGGGATGTTCATAGAAATGAAAACCGAAAAAATAAGGCATGCACATGTAGCTCAAAGGACTTCATTACAGCTAATTTAGGAAGATAACAAAGGAGTGATGTCAACACAATCCAAATGGGGGAGAAGCACAATTGGGAAGAACAGAGAAAGCAAGAACAAATAAGAGTCATAAAATGGACAAATGTCTTCAAGTCTTTAGAGGGTATGTTTTAGTGCCTTTTCCCCTCCTCCTTTCCTGTTCTCCAGGAAATATCTTACCAATAAGAGGAGCAAAAGGGTTGGCAAGTTTAATAATGCCCTCAAGGTGCTGAAATGTTGGTGCTTGACAGAACAAAAACTTGGCCATCCAGTTTTTCAGCCTTGCTTAACCATGAGCCACTCTTTCTTTTTAGTGTCATATCAAATCTGACCCACATAGAGTATTCATTGTGCACAAGATAAGGTATCATAAATTCAGCGTTAGGAATGTAATTACATTGAGTGTTCAGAAGCAAGAAATGGTCACTTTACCATCTCCATCCCCAATTCTTTTTTTTCTGTGTGGGACTTTCATTGTAGAAAAGTAAATATTGCAGCTGGGCTTCTGTGGTTTACCCTGGAGGGTACATTTAAGATGGTGATGATCAAGATGTGTGTGTGTAGGTCTAGTTAAGAGTGGGCAGCTTTCAGCAAGAGGGAGCTGTGGAGTGATAGCATCACGATAGGGGACTGACAACTTGCACACAACGATGGACCCCATTAAGACCCTGTGTAGCTCTAAACACTGAGGCTTTTTTCTGGTTATGTCGTGTTGTCTAATGCATTGCCTCAAATCAGACTGCTGATTTCATGGGGGGTTTCCCCCAGCATCATAACAAGGTCTTGTTCTTTAGCACACTCAACCTCTAATATGTGTGTCTAATTTTAACATGTAGGAAATGGAGACAAAGTTTTTTGAACTGACCTGTGGGGACATGCCATTGTGGGTTGTGGTATTTGTCATTTCCTGACCTTCCTAAATGGGCACCTGGCTGGAACATGCCATGCTCCCTCCTCACAAAAACTGGATCAGAGGGAGAGAATGGCTAGGACTGTGAGGTGCTGTGTTGTCAGTGTGGAGCTGGAGGGTGGATTTGGGTATAGCCAACATCCAAAACATTCATCTTTTTAGATCAGAGAAGTTTATAGAGCTCTACACTAATATTCTGGAATTTTGGCCACTCTTTACATGGTGGGGCTGTTGTTTTGAGGACAAGAGCTATAACAAATGAGCAAAGCCTGTGATAACCTCTGTTTTAACCTCATTTCACTAAACAGCAATATAGTCAATGTCAAGGATGGGCTTTCCTCTGGTCTAGAGCAGCATGCCTCTGATTTCAGTGGGAAAATGTGGATTTAAGGCAGTTTGGAGTTTCTTGTCCTTTATACACATGTTCAGAGGGCCAAGGATTCAGCTGGTAGGAAGTTTCTTGTATCAGTGAACCTACAAGTGCCTTGTTGATGTTGACGATACCCTATGTGAGAGTGCTTAATAGTGGATGAATGTTGGAAAGATTGTGGATTACTTTGTTAAGCAAGCGTGGCTTGTAAGTAATGTGGAGCTGACCCTTTGTGACACTTGCATGACCCAGAAACAAAGCAGCAGGCAGGAGAGCCCTGCAGTAAATGAACAGTGTTTTGATATTTTCTAATAATCAAACCTATGAAGTTAACCTTTACTAAGTATAGTTAAACTTAATTTATTTTCAAATGTGCAATGTTTTCAGCATGTTTGTTTGCACTGTAACCTAATTTTCCACTTCCTTTCCCTTGTCATACAGTTTTTAGGCCAGGAATGCAGTAATGAATAGAGAGAAGAATGTCAGTTTAGACTGTAAAAGGCCTCTGCGCAAAAGCCTAGTAGAATTAAATAGGGAATGATTGTCTGTCCGTAGGATTTCAAAGCCCATGTCTCCTCTGGTTTAAAGCCACAGGATTGCTAATAAAGAATTATTTTATACATGTGGCCTACTGCGCTCTGTGGCTGAGTGTTGTATGAATAATTCCTTTTTTTTCTTTTCTTTTTTTTTTTCTTTTTTAATCTTGCATGGAGGTGTTTGCATGTGTCCTACTCTGGTTGATTTAGCCTATTGGGGTGCAAATAGCCTGGCCCTGGGTTTTTAGTATGTGAACAGATCATCTTCCTCACTAGGATCCTTGTTGGGCTAAAGCTGGGTCCAAATTCATGTGCTCGATTATGTTACCTTCAAAATGGGAGCAAGCATTAAGTGGCCAGCTGGATCAGCATTAGAATTTGACAAGGTACCTCTTTCTTTCTCACCGGTTGAACCCATCCATTGGGTCTGCTTGCATATAACCCTTAGTGGATTTAAAACTTATGCCTGGAGGCCAAGGTTTATGATCTTTCATGCATTTAACTTCTTGTTTTGCTTTACTGTCTTCTCTACAGTCTATACATATGTATGATTAGCAGAGTGGAAACTTTGGAGGCTGACTGGGCGGTGCTTTTTCATCCCTGCTGTTAGGTGTACCCTGTCTAGTTAAGCAAAGTGGAAATGCAGCAAACAGGGCCGGGCCCTTTACTGGCTGTGTAGTGGTAGGTATATGCTGGGAATGAATCAGGGGTCAGCACACTGTGATATGATGATTTGCCAATAATCGTTATAAGTAATACCTTTCCTGATTCATGAGTTCTGTAAATTGATTAGTCCTTCTGTTAATGAAGAGCTCTAATGCACTCACGTGTGATAGATCATTCCTTTACTTTATGACTATCTAGCCCAGGGAACTTGAGTGCACTGGTCTGTGCTGGTAGGTAGGTACCATTTCCGTTTTCCAATGTGCTACTGCATGAATGCAAGCATTTGGCATTGTGCACATCCTGCAATGATTTTTGTACAGAATTGGCTGATTAATTATTCCAGTTTTCTGATGCATCACAGTGCAAAATCAACTGGAGCATCTTCACCAGAAACTGGACTGACTCTGCACTTAGTTATGGAGAAAAAGTCTTGCTTGTCAAGCAGCAACTTCTGCTTGGAAGAAGGGACAGTAGGTTCTTAAGTCATTACTCTTACAAACCCTCTCTTACAGTGAAGAAGGAGTGATCCATGAGCTAGCTGACTTTGGGGCTAGAGTTGAGAATGAGCTGGGCTGCTTGTTCCTGTGGGTGAATTGAGGACTGTTGCTGGTGGGGCCACAGGAGGAGTGGGCTGAATCCGTATGGTCTCTCTTACAGGAAGGAGCAACCACCTTTCTCTCTAATACATGTGAACTGCTTCAGGATGTTGCATTGAAGGATGCTCCAGGATGCCTGAACAGTGGCAGTGCCCTTTTCAAAATGCCTTTATCATCTGAGAGAACAGTTACCTTTTCTCTTTTTTCAAATGGACTTTGCTTCAGTTATCCATGCTTTTGTTCCTTTGAGATGCCATTGCCGTAATATACTCCCTATGGGGGCTATACGTTGAGCCCACTCAGAAACTGAAGCTAACGCAGAATGCAGTGAGCCACTTATTAAGCATTTTTTTGTGCTAAGAGCCAATCACACTAATGTGCTGGGATCTGCACAGGCTGCCAATGCATTTTTGGATGCTGGTGTTACCCTATGAAACTATACATGACTTGGTACCTAGCCACTTAGGTCAGAAGAGAAGGCACAGTGCCTTTATTAATTATACAAGCTTCCAGCTGAGAATGTATCTGCTTAGGCTTCTGGAAATGGTTCACACTGGGCATGTTCAGAGGCTTAACGCAGGCATTAACATATCCTTACATTGCATCATTTAATTTGCATAGCAACTCCTGGGCTAGGAGTGATACCTCCTTTGCACCTACTTTTTGATGTTGCTGCTGCCACCTCTAAGGCTTTTTGTAGACAATCTGTGCTCTGGGCTTCAGTCTGAAAGGTGGTTTTACCCATCCACTAGATCAGGAGAAAGCCCCTGTGCAGGCCTAACACATAGCTCCTAAACTGGGACACATCAGCGTTTGCAGAACCAACGAACAGGAAAATAGACCATGCTTAGTCAGAGGTACTTTCTGAATGTGTCTGAGCCTGGGGAAAAAGCTGCGGATTTGGGGTTGGTTTTAGATTTTGATCAAAGTGGTTTACGGTTTGCAAAATGCCCTTCCTTTCTAGAGCAGAACAAGTAACCAGCCATATTTAGCCATTACATCTGCAGCTACTTCCTGCATTTGTCTGTAGTGTTTCTCATTGGTAATTACAGTAATGTTTGTCTCTCTGCGTTTTTGTATGTCCTTTGTCAAGCTGATTAGAGGAGGCACAAAGCTGCCCTTTCATAGCAAAAAATTAAAAAAAGCAGAAAGAAGCCTCATTAGGAAGCTTGCTGACATCAACTAAATTGAGTTTCACCTCATATCAGAATTCTAATAAATAAAGTGATGCTCAGTATGTTGCTCTAACAAACACACTCTACTTACACAGCTTGTTGCATGCTTTGTACAACGCGGCTTTTTCCTTTTTAATGCGAAACAATACTGAGTCAAGGTGAAATGGTATTTCATATTTGAGCCTTTCTTTTTCTCCAGTCAGACCTTTAAAACAAAAGAATCATTTGTCTGGTATCCAACCACTCTGACAACACTTTTTGATTCAGCTGTTGTGTGTATCAGAGTCTTAAATCTAATGTTTTCTTTTGCAGTACTGCAAATGTGAGGTGTGATTTACATTTGTTTTTCTTGCAGATTAGGATGAGCATAAAACACAGGCAGCTCTCCTTTCAGATGTCATTGACTCTATATAAAGTAAGGCTGGAAAAAGCCACAGGAGCAGAGAATGGGTGGGAAAAGAGTGACAGAGGGTATTTTGGAAGTGTAAAAGGCATCTTTACAGCTAACAGACCAGAAGACTCTTGTTCTAGTCTGTATCTCACTCAAACATTTATGACAACAGTTTACACTCTTCTAACTTCTGGTTTCTCTCTTAGAAGTCTATATTTAGGTAGATAATTTTAAAAGCCTGCCCCTGCCAATTGCTTCTAGGACTGTGCCAGGTCCATGCTCTTGATCCTGGGCTGTTTTAGTAAGTATCTTGGGGTTTTAAGGGGAGTTGTAATTTGGATGGTTTTTATAGATACCAGCAACAGCCAAGCAGCAATCAAAACGGCCCAGTCAGGATGTCTCGGCAGAGCTGTGGGTGCTTGGGACTAACAGGAAGAGGCGAGGGCTGGTGGCAGCACCCCAGCCACCGGTGACTGCTGCTGCCATCTGCCCACACTGGCAACCAGCTCTGCTTGGTGGCCAGCACTCCTCATCAAACCCCCACAGTGAATGTGCTGCCCAGGCGCTGCCTGTCTGTCTGGCAGTGCTGCTGTACAGACCTGTTTCCTCGGGGCCCTCACCACAGTGGGGTCTTTTCTCAGTTCGTTTTGTGCCTCTTCCTCTGGTTTTGAGGTGGTTATTTACAGCGTGTGAGCAGCATCTTCAAAACAGGTGAGAAGCTGAAGCGGCTGTTCTCTCTGGCTGACCTTGGACCCCCGACAGGGGCTTCTCAGATTTGTCCTAGCATGTGATGGGGCAACATGATGCTGCCAGGCCAGGGGTACTGCTGAGGTCCGATAGCCTTGATTAAGAAGCAGCGCTCCGTTGCCATCTCTGTCTTTCCCCCTTACTGGCTGAGATAATCCCAATTGTCTAAGCTTTCTGAGCCAAGCAGACCCACTTGAGATCAAATCCATATGAGCTTGTCTAATCGGCCCCTTCCCCTCCCTCTTTCTCGGCATTTTCTGTCATTGCCACTTTACTGCAGCGCTGGGACATGCTCCCTGTGGAAGCTGAGTGTAAAACCTGCTAGCAACTTTAGGGGGTTTCTGGCAGTAAACTCAGGGTCTGAACAGATTTGCAGTTTCAAGCACTTGTGCCAAGAATTGGGTCGCTTTGATCAATTAAATTCCCTGGCAGTGAAAGAATAATACTAAAGGTTAGGGGGGCCGTGCTCTGAAGCTCTGTCTGCAGAAGACTGTATCTTCTCACTGCCCCTGAATAGCACCAGCAGGCCCTCCTCCACTTCTTTTATGGATTTAATTCTCTTAGTAAGCTAATCTCACTCCTGCTGCCCCAGCACAAAACCCGAAGTGGCAATCTTGTGAAGCACAGAAAAGCAATTGGGGGAAACCTAGCTTTTTATGATAATACCCAGGGAAAGTGACTTGCGCCACTGCTCTTAAGAATGCAGACACGCTCCCACACAAGCACGGGATAAACAGCACGGCTTGTACCTTCCAGCAAAACAGAAATGTGCTGTTGCTGGGACTGAGGAACTCTCCCAGGGAATTGTTTGCTTGCCAGCAAGCATGGCTTTGGTTATACCCAAATGCCTTTGAGGTGGGGAGATGGTTTTGCTGGAGGCTAGGGGATACTTTGGAGGGGTGGGAGGAATAAGGAGAGAAACATGAGCCGTGGGCTTATGGGAGTGATGGAAGATGACCCTTGCATCCTGCCCAGTGTCTCAGTGGTTTTTCATGGCATAGTGTGTGTACGCAGCAGTGTCAGCTCACTTGAGTGGGAACCAGGAGGTTGGCAACTTTCAGTGGGAGTAGGTTTTGCTATCAGGTTAGGGATTTGCCTGTTTTCTCGCTCAGTTTTCGTGCCTATTTATACCCGTTGCTGTGCAGCTTTCCTGCTGTGTCCTTTTTTCAGGGGGCTGTGCTGGCCAAGACACATTTCCTCTCCTTGTAGGGTCAGTTTTCTGTGCTTTGGGCTTCTTGACACAACCTCTGTAAAGTCAAATGAGCCCTGGTGCTGAGGTGCCACGGTGAGGAGGAGGTGGATGGGGAGAGAAGAGAACCAGACAGAGAGGACAAGGAGGAGGGGTGCAGTACCACCCCTTGTTCTGCAGCAGCTTGTTCTTGTTCTGCAGCAGCTTCACCTGAGATGGACATATGCAGATTGTGACTCTGCATCCCAAGCTGCTTTTAAGCGATACAGCCCTTTTCAGAGGCTCCAGCTGTGGATGGTGGATTGGGACAGGGGGGATGGCAAGTGGCAGGCAGGGCAGGGCAGCACTGGCTATGGCTTGTCCTCATGGTGTCCCTAACTGAGGTGGAGCGGCCAAGGTGGCTCCTGGGCCAAAACTCATCTTCCTTCCGTGTTCTCCAGCATGAAGTAGTCTCCTCACCTGAGGTATCTGGATATAATTTCTGTGCACTGACTGACAGAGTCACTTTAATTTAGCTTGGTCTATTAAATCACCTGTCTCAATGCTGTTTGTCTGGAGATCAAATTTGGAAAGGCAGCAGCTGGAGGAAAATTAAAGCAGACAAATGTGTATAAAAATGTTTCCCCTCCAACTGCTTTCATCACAGGCAATTCTTCACTAAATGATGAGGCTTAGGGCTATAAGTATCTCAGTTGTTTCAACTGGAGTAAACTGAAACCAAGGTCAAGTCATAGCTGGTTTGTGTCCTTTTCCCTTCTAATCTTCTACATTTCACTATGATTATTTTATTTGAGTGTCTGCCACTTGCTATTTCAAGCTTCCAGTGGTATGTCTGCCCTGCACCCCTGTTTGCCAGCTAAATATTTCCACCCTGGTAGTGGAGAGGATTACATAATTTTAGATACACTAAGGCCTGAAATTATTGGATTTTTTCCCTGGTACAGATGAATACATGTGAGCTGTTTATTTTTAACTTCCCCTCCTGCCTGTCAACTCCAGTAAAGGGAAATTAATTTTTCATGATGGATGCAAGGGGGAGGAGAAGAGGAAAAGGAAAGCATCTGAGTGTGAGGGCAGCAGAAAAAGCGGCATGCTAAGTTCCTGGGTGATAGTGTGATGTTGTCCCACCTGTTTCTTTAATTTCTAGAAGTTGCTGAGCCTCATCAGCTGCCTCCACAGCCCCGGGAGGAGAGGAAGTGCTGATGGGGTCCCAGCCATGTGGCTTTTCAGACTTGTGCCAAGACTGCGCACAGAGTTGGGTTCCTCCCAGGATTGTCCATCCACAAATGCGTAGGTCATCTTGAGCTCCAAACTTACTCTGAAGATCAGAAGAAGCCTGTGTGGTCTCTTACAGTCTGTAAAACTCTTTCTCTGGATCATTGCTTTAAGAGCAGAATTTACTGAATTCATAGCAGTGCCTTGGTTTCCTGACATGTAGTAAATAGGCGTAGTGAATACTGCATTATATAGGGATTAATTTACTTCAGCTTATTCTCCACCCCCAGGATTCTTATATTTTTCTCCCATACTAGTAGTTAGCTCAAAGAAGTTATTTTCCAAAAAAAACTTTGTTAGATAACTCTAATCCACTTAAAGGAGTCCCTTCTGTCTGCCCACATCTGAATACAGAGTGGAAATGTGTTTTCTGTGCTGCTTCTGAGGGACATTCAGAACTAAGGGCATCCAAGCCCAGGATGTGGAGGTGTGTCTCTGAGCCTCCAGAGCTGAGTATGATTGAAAAGGTTCAGATTTCCAATATTAGTCCAACTTCAGTGTTTTCCAGTGATTACACAGGGTGTGTAACACTGGCCCTCAGAGGCCTCTTTGCATTCACACTTGCAACCTTGATGTTGTATTAGTACAGGCTTTTTCCAGTGTTTTATTTCATGCTTCTTTCATTGCAAACATGTTCTTCTTGTGGAAAGCCACCTGGGGTGTCTCTCTTTTTCCCCTATAATGATCTGTAGCTTGGGACCACTGATCCTTCAACAACCTCTTTGGTTTTTGATGTGCCCTCTGTTTTCTCTTATTTACAGCAACTGCCATGCTTAGGATTCTCTTGTTCATCCTCTCCCTCCTCTCAATTTCTCAGAACAAGCTGAAAATGAGATTTAATGGGCCTCCCACTGTTGTTGCTCTTTTGAGATTACTGGGATCAGATGTTCTTCTCTTGAGAACGAGATCAAAGAAAATGAGAGAGGGTAGAGACCAGGATGCTCAGGAGGGCGATGGAGAGTGGGGATAAGGCAGGAGAAGAGTGGTTCTTAGCATGTAATGTGGCTGTGCAGAGAATGCTTGTCTTTGTTGGCACTTTGCCAGGATTTAACAGCTATGTCAGAGCCACTATGGTGTGAAAAGCTTAGTAATTTTGGTACAAAATCTTTCAGCAATCCCAGGGTCACCTGAATGTGTTTGTATTTTTGATCAGAATTGTACTGAGTTACAGGCTATGAGCAACCCACTAGTTTTGACGTGGGATTGTTTTGCTGACCTGTTCGTCCCCAAGTTCCCAGACATCCTCTCCGTATTAGTTGTATTTCACTGCTGGGGACACCTGTTAGCAAGGCCACAGCTGAACAGGCTCTTAATACTTCAAAATCTCTGATAATACTCCAGTTAAACCTCTCTTTCTTGTTTTTCTTTTTTAGTTTTCCTTTTTTCTCTATAATTATTGATTTGCTTTAAATAAGAATGACTGGTTGGAATTTCTCCTTAGCAGGAGACTGAGGCTACATTTTCTGCTCCGTTCTCCAGCATGAGGTGACTTTGCAGCAGAGGAGCCAATGTTCTTTGAAGGCTGTCACTCTACTCCCCTTTTCCTCCTCTTCTGCATTGATGGGGACAGGTCATCCAGAGATCACTTGGGATTCAGATGCCTGGTTTAAAATCCCTGTGATACCACAGCTCCTGTGTGACCATTTGCAAGCTCTATCCATGCACCTGGGTTGTAAAATGCTGACACAGGTTTCCAGGAGAGACAGGGAAGAGGTCAGGCACTGCTGTGACAAGGATTTTGGTTCCTGACAGCAGTGTGTGGTTTTCTTCTTGGTCACGAAGCTCAGAGAAAACAAATATAGCATGGCAGGGACTTTCTTGTTCTGTTTTTTAAG
>JBCJKH010045600.1:0-10685 GCA_039877255.1 Loriculus beryllinus | reverse complement strand
CATTTAATCCCTTTATAAATATGAGGGAAATCCCACAAAATTCAGAGTGTCTGAAGAAGGAGATAAGCCCTTCATGCTGTTCAGTTTTACAGTGTTTATGCCTTTTCTTTCCCCTCTATTTTCTTATCATTATCAGAGAGGGGTAGAGAACTTTTGTCAGAGTTCTTGTTTAAAGAAAGAGATGCTATTTGAATGTAACCAAGTCTGAGCGCATGGAGTGACCCAGGGAACGAGCAGTATCTTTAATTTCTGAATTTCCTAGCTCTAGTGAACGGTGTCAGGATCTTAACGCAACTCTCAGACTGCTCTGAGAACAGGATGGCTTCTATGGAAACCCACTAGACAAATGATTCTAAAAACATCTTTTCAGAAAATTACTTCATCGTATATGAGATTTCTTTTTAAAATGAACTACATGGGAGTTCTTGGCAATGATGGTCTCTACATCTGATGGTCTAACTAGCATGAAATAGAGCTGCTGCTCTCATTTATATACATTATACTATCTGGTTCCTCACTTGTGGTTTGGTAAAAGCATGCATTTTCCAGTTTTCCTCATGGGACTTCTTTGGCTTCTTTCGCTTTACCTTTCATTTTCTTCCCTGCTATGTAGAAATACAGGATGATTATTCAACAGCTTTAGGGATTTTGCTGTAAGAGGCAAGAGAACATGCAGCATCATAATTTTTATTGCTAGCATCATAGTGTCTTTTTCTCTTTTCAAGAAAGCACAACAGTAGCGAAGCTTTCCAGGGAAGATCATAATGCACATGCAGTTTAGCTGGGACAATTAAATATAGGTATTTTTCATGGTGTATTATTTGTCAGGCAAATCAGAGAGTACTTCTTAAAGATATCTTTGTGTGTACACAGTTGTCAGGAGCTGTTTGATCCATGTATCATTGCAAGGCTGTAATCTCAGGGTAAAACCCCATGACAAATGCCCGTGAGTCTTACAGCATCCCAGTTGCAGGGAGGATGCAAGACTGGTGGAAGAGGAGATTGTGCTGACTGGGAAATGGGGTAATGTGGGTATCATCTGTGTTTGCTCAGTGAGTATTTTGCATGCAGGAGAGCTCTTTGTCAGTCAGCTTCAGGCAAGCCCAACAATTCCATCCCCTTCCCCACCAGCCTTATTGGGGAGAACAGAGAGGATAACCCTGATCACAGCTACAGAAGTTCCTTGTGCTGTCCCTGAGCCCAGGGACACAGCCAAATTATTGCAGGCAGCAGACTGCAAGAGAAATCTGAGAGTGAGCTGGAGCAAATAGAGACAGGTCAGGAAAGGATGGAGGAAGGATATTGCCCTGGCCAAAAGGCTGGGGAGTTTGCCCAAGGCTGTGTAGCCATCAGTGGCAGAGACAGGCATAGAAAGCTATGCCCTACTACCATGCCTGCTTCATCTGTGCCCACTGGGCCTTTAATTAGCACTGTGACATGTACAGATGGGACCTAGCAACTTCTCACAGAGTGCAGCTCGCCCTGCTGATGTTCCCTGCCACCAGAGCAGACATCGTTCAGCCTGTGCCAGGCCGCAGCCCTTCCAGCCCCTTGCTTGCCAACAAGGACATGGGCTGAGGCATGACCTCACTCTTTTGCTTGGAGATCAGTGGGGAGGTTTTTGGTGGCCAATGCTGCTCTCTGCTTTACCTCTGTCTATTCATGGTTGTTTTTTAATTAAAAATACCCAGATGACTATTTTTATGTGAAACTGCACATGCCTTTCCTTCCTCCCTTTTCTAATTATTAAGTACCTAAACCATATTATGAGCTATTTGTTATTATTCTGCGATATTTTTAAATCAAAGATGGTTTCTGAGGGAGGCAAGCAACCGAAAATATTTATAGGATAAAATCCAGCTTGGTAGGCTTATTTAATTTAATTAGCGGTAATGTGGGAGTTCAACTCTTGTCATAATGATAGAAATAAATTTACAACTTTGGGGTTTTTTTGGGTTTTTTATTTTTATTTTTTTATTTAATTTTCAAAAAGTGCCTTGTTTCTGTTTTTCTTTCCCTGGTAAAGATATTATTTATGCTGTTCTCTCTCTGGGATTTCATTCCTTAAGTGCTAAATAACCCTCCCCCGCCTTCTTGTTGGGATTTATAATACACCCCAGAAAAAAAATAGGTGCTGACTGTGCTGTGAACAGTGCCCCTTCATTATGAAGCAGCCCTTGCAAACTTCTGGAAAATGCACCTACTGTGATAATAAATCTTCTCCCTTGACATACAGCACTGAATGTGGCTCTGACCACATAAACTGCTCTCCCCATGATTCTGGGGCTGTTCACAATGCCAACCATTTATAAGCCAGTTGGCTTTACATTAATTAATTCCCAAGTCATTCACAAATAGCAACAATCACCTCAAAGTGCAGGCCTAGGAAAGGGCTGGCATTTTTGAAAGGGACATTTGTATATAAAAACTTACCATGCTCACAATAGTGAACAAACCCAGCCTTTGGAACAACAATGGCTTTCTACGTTTGGGCTTGGAGTTGCAGCTCTTTTGGTTCAGCTCATGGTGGTTTATTTATGATGGGTGCTAATTTCTGATGTTTGAATTCTTTTGTGGAGAGTACTGGCTGGGCATCCTGCCCCAACTGCAAGGTAGGGCTCCCTGCACTATTGCCTGCCGGACAACGCTGAAAAGCCATATTGCCTTGGAGAAGAGCTCAACGATCCCAGAAACGCTAGGGAAGGATTTGGCTTTGTGATAGCCTCTGCGAGATTGCTAGCTGTGTCTCACCTGAATTTCAGTGTCCGCCCGGATGAGCTCTGCGTGCAGGCTTCCTGCACAGGGTTTTAACGTCAGCTGGTAGAGTTTTAAGGCTGAGACATTACTGAAAGCAGTTTTAAGAAGCTGTACAGGAAGGGTCTCGCTCTGTCATAGTTTTAGGGTTTTAAGAGTTCTTCTCAGGCCTGATTTAATTGCATACCTTGTTTCCCACAGGGCACAGCTTCCTAAGGCTGCTCTTGGCTGCCCTTTCTTCCATCTCCTTCCCTTAGCACTGGTCTGCACAGCCTTTGTCTTTGCTTTAGCTCCTCTTCCCTGCACGCTGAGCTTCCCTGCCTGTGCCTCAAGGTTATTCCCTTTAGTTTTGCTTCCAGGGGATTCCCCTCTGGCCAGGTGAGTTGTCTGTTGTTACTCAACCCCTTCCATCTCCTTATCTTGTCCTTTCCAAAGCTCCTTGTGTTCTGTGTGGTGGGTGTTTTGCCTTGTGTAAGCTGGAAGTACGCAAGGATGATACACTTTTCAGTAGAGGTCGGCCTAGAGAAGGAAATCCTGCTGTGTTGGAGGTGGGAGCATTTCTTCATAGCTGGTCATCCAGTGCATGTAAACCTTCACTGCACTCCCTGCCAGCCTCCTCTGCAACCGTAGCCAGGGCTGAGCTGCAGTGTAACTTTAACCTGGCTGCCTTGTGGACGTACCTTATAGTACAGGCTTTAAGGACGTAACCACAAATGAGCTTCACAGGACAGTACCTCATCCAGGCCATGGGATTGACAGTCCTCATTCACTAAGCACCTAATCAGTAGTTTTTCTTCATCATTTCGTAATGGGGGAGGGAGGAGCTGATCCCTTAATTCCAACATCCTGTTCAGATCCTGCACTGAAGACAGAGTTATTAATTTCCTCAGAGGGTTTTTGCTGTCATTCAGCATGACAGTATCCTGAATACTTTAAAAATATTAATGGATTTATTTTCATAGTAGAACCATGAGATGGAATAGCATTGCTTTCACACTGTAGGTAGGAGCAGCAGCAAAGTGGGCAGGATCAAGGTCAAAGTGAATGCAGGTTTAGACACACCTCCCTTTTTTTTTCTCTCCAGACTATGTTCTGTTTATCACCTTATTCCTATGTCTGACTTCCACCTTGGGTGCCATTGCTCAGTAAATGGTTCTGACAAGTTCTCCTTTCTCCTACTGCCGTTTCCAATCTCAGTCCCTGCTTTTGCAACAGGCAAAACAGGAGCAGTCACCTTTTCTGCTCCATCTTTGTCTCATGCTTGGTGCCTCCAAGGTGGCTGAGGCAGAAATCCTGCAGAGAGGATTTCAGGTAGGTGTTTGTGAAATTAGGGATCTCCTGGTCTGTCCAACAAATAAAGTTCAGGTTCAGTCATTTTTTTCTGATACTGTTCAGGTTTTTCTATAGCTGCAATCCATGAGCTCTTCGTACAAACACATTGTTTACCTGCTCCTTGTCTTTTCCTGATCTGCCTTTTGTCCCAGCCTTCTGACCAGCCAGCACTCCCATTTGATTGGGACTTCACAAACTGGTAGTGCTGCTACCTCTTTGGTTGTAATATTGATATTAAACGCTATAGGTACTATGAGGCATATAGTCTGCTAATACATAAATTAACTGCAATGTAAAATTAAGGTTCCATTCTTTTTGTGTGGGTTGGTTTTGCACATGACACAACAGAGCTTATCATAGTAATGGTATTTCTACTGGATGCAGCAAAGATAGTGCCACAAAAATAAAACACATTGAGATTCATAAAAATCTGCGTTCTGCTTCCAGTGAAGATACTTGGGGCCAAATTTTCAAACATCAGCTTTTAGTTGTACCAACGCGATGAGCCCATGAAAAATACAAGTACGTGCGCGTTGGGTCCTTCCACATGCAGGTAATGCCCATTCTTGATGAAATGTGACATTTTGAGAACAGATGTTGCAAAATGCTTGCACATATTTTGTGGGAGCAACAACGGCATCTATCTTGCTGGAAACACAGCTCCCAGTTTTACTTGTCTTTGCTTGGTAGGTCGTTTATTTTGTTTCTTTTGGCTCTGGAAGTCTTTCTCATGCTGCTTTCTCTGTCTGGAAAATCTGCCCACCTTCTGCATGCCAATCACACTTCTTTTTCAAACCTCTCCTTCAAACTTCTCCTCATCCATTTTATGGTGATCATCTTACTGTCATTTTCTCACCAGCTCAAGTCTGAACTGCCTTGTACAGTGAGTTTTTAGAGCGTGTACTTATTCATAGTCATTTGTGAAAGGATTTCTAGGTTGACGTCTCTTCCATTTTGAAGTGAAAAATTAATTTTATATAGTTACTGACTTA
The DNA here is from genome assembly GCA_039877255.1 of Loriculus beryllinus. Taxonomy (NCBI): domain Eukaryota; kingdom Metazoa; phylum Chordata; class Aves; order Psittaciformes; family Psittacidae; genus Loriculus; species Loriculus beryllinus. The sequence continues at coordinate 5,607 of JBCJKH010045600.1, read as the reverse complement.
ATCCGTGCTTGCCTTCATCTCCACAATGCAAAGCCCTCTGCATGAATAGTTCAATTTCTGTTTTAAAGGTGAGTTCATTAAAACAGTTCGTTAAAACACAGAGGTTAAATGCTCTGCCCCAAGTCAAAGTTAGAAGGCAGGAAATCCATGGGAAAAACACAAGTCTCATGGTGACCAGACTAGCAGTTTTCATGCTGAGTAACGTAGTATTGGCACAGCTCTGCCTTTTTCCTCTAGAAAAAACGGAAGACAGTAAATCAGTTTGGAAGGTATGGTTTATTTTGGCTTCCTGACACCACAAATGTTATTTCTGAAATAGTGATGGTTAATTGCTCAAACTCCTCAGCTGCACAGGCAACGCTGAATGTTTCCATGTAAAGGGTGAGGGATGGGAGCTGGCACAGAGCCTGGATTGAGAGCTCCTGGGGAAGGCAGGGGAAGGTGGGCATAGCTGGGACAGGGATGGAACCTGCTGAGGGGCTCCCTGGTCTCACTGCTGTCTCTCCACCCCCAGTCCATCGTCAGCCTCCCTGGCTCTGGGGTGCTAGCACAGCCAAAGAATGGGTGAAGCTACTAGTAATTTTTTAGGCATGAAAATTGCCATAGGCAGTTGCTTGCCTTGCCTAGACTTCCTGCTAGCCCTATTCATAGGCGACGTGACTCCTAAAACTGTTGTGCGTATATAGCTTTTCTCCTATATACTATTTTTATCTGATCTCCATGTAGCCTTTCATTTCTGTGTCTTAAGTTTATGAGCATTTATTTTCCATTTTCTGCTACTTTTTCAAACATAACATGAAATTGCAGACATTTTCAGGCCTTCATTTGTAAAATTAGCTCTCATCATCATAATTTACTGCTCTTAATGATTTTTCTGACATGTTTTAGTAGCCAGATCCACTAAGTATTCCTTTTTTTTTTTTTCTTGGATGCAGTTAAGTATATTATACAAGACGCTATGGATATTATTAAGATCCCAGTAGTGTAACATTCAGGAGAGTTTCCAACAATCAATGTTATCTGTCATCTCAGAATATGCATCACTTGGGGATTCCTTCTGTGAGAAAGGGTGAGAAGAGATCCTTCTCCAAGCAGCATTTATCACATTGTCCTAGGGCTTCTGGGAGCTCCTGCAGGGGCCCAGGGATGTCTGCCGTCTGCCCAATTTGATGAGTTGCATGAGGATCCTGAACGGGCTGTGCTGGAGCAGAAAACCTCCAACAGTTACCATGGCCCTGGCAAGGCACAGGCTGTGCTCTCTGTGTGCCTTCTCCAGATGCTGGGCATATGGTCCTGTCCTAAGAACTCCAGGATAGTTTGGCTTAGTTGGTTTGGCTGAGAAGGCAGCTGGAGGAGAGAGTATGGAGAGAGACTTACTGCTCTTGCAGATAGCAGCCTTGCTGAGCTTGATTGATGGATGTTGTTTTATCTGCCAGACATAAGCTAAAACTTAGGAAATGGAGCAGAAATACGCAGCTTGGGCAGAACAGTTGTGTATAGAAATGACTTGCACAGTGCGGTTTGGGCAGCACTTGTGCTAAGCTGCCACATTGCTCAGGCTTCCTTATAAGCGCAGCTGGATGCGAAACACCTCATACACATATACCAGCCATAAATTGCTCAGGGCCATGCAGTAACTGTGCCTTTGTGCAGGCAGGGCACCATGCGTGCTCTGGCCATGTGCATTGAGGGATGAGATTTTTTTTCCCTTCTTGTTTTTCCAGTCCTTTCTCTTTGCAATCCCATTGCTGCAGCACAGGCCCTCCATCTCGTCCTGACAGCAAGAGTTTCCCAACTATGCCTCTGAACTGATGCTCAGGAGGTCTGGGCTCTGCTCTCTCTGGCTTTTGCAGGCTAGCTCCGTGGCACTGGGCACCCCCATGTTCCTGCCTGTCCCAGTTCCTTCTGCCTGCCTAGGACTTGCTCCACATTCATCATATGCTCCCAGCCGCTTACTGGGGAGCAGTGCAGAGCATGGAGTAGCATCCTTGCCTCATGATAGATGTGAAAGGCTCTAAAATGCAAACAGTTTTACTGGTAAGGCTCTCATGTAGCTGCAGTAGTTTACACCAGGCAGGAAACTGGCTGCAGCTGGAGCACCCTTTTACGCAAGGCTGGAGCTTGTACACTTTTTAAGACCAAGTGCCCTGTTGCTGTTTGCCACTGTCTGGAACCCTGGTCTTCATTAAGTCCTTTGGAAGCTAACATGTAGCTAATAAAATTAGGAGAGGACAGAATTTTTAAAGCAAGTAGGATTTGACGAATTTTGTTTCTGTGAGGGTCATGGAAATGGTCTAATATTGCACGTACAATGCATTTTACCAAGTGTGTTCCAATTTAAGAGAGAACAGTTGGACATTTTTCTTCCTCTTAGGGGTGTTAATAGACTCAAAGGTGGAAGAGGAGACAAGGGCAGAGTGGAAAAAAACCTGGCAAGCTCGGGTGGTGGTAAATGAAGCAGGTTACACTGTAGACAATCTCTTCTCTGCCACTCATTTTTTCTTGCTCAGCACAGGGTACACTTGGCTGTTCGTTATGGAGGAACTGAAATGATCCCGTGCGAGTGATCAGTGCTCAAGCCAGGAGAAATCTCTTCCAAGCACATGAAAACCCACCAATTATATTTTCTCTGGAAAGAGATCACTAACTGTCTTCAAGATTTCCCCAAATTCAGTCTTTGGTGTTGACACAGATGAAGTGTGTCTATGAACAAAATTTAAAGGTTTCTGTTAAAAGAAGAAACACAGACCCTGAAAAATGCACATGTGCTGAGGTGTGTAACATGCATCTGATGAAAAGAAAGCTCTGTATTCCTTCCTACCTTCTATAGTCAATTTATTTTCAAATCCTTGCTCTGTACAAGCAGTGGGTGAATCAGTGTCTTTTGCTTTTAGATGTAAATGCTCGCCTTCATTTGCTTCACAGTGGATGTGTTTGCACCAACCCCCTGTTGGTGTTGACTAGTACTCCAGTTGGCTTCAGAGCACAGCAGCTACCTGCTGAGGAGCCAAGGATAGTGGGGTAGTCTTTGGACTATAGAAGTGGTCTTTCTGGGTGTAGATCAAAGGCTTCCAGCCAAATGGCATCAGGAAGCTTTGGCTGCTTCTGCTCCTGCAGTAGTTTTGTGTGATAGGGAACAAGGCATACACAAGGCATCTGGTGCATCCCATCTGCATAGGAAAGGAAGAAATGTACCCTGTGGCAGTCAGGTCAGTATGCTTTGGCACACGCTGAGGTGTAAGCACTTTTTGTTCTAGGAATTACAATCTCTTGTGTCTCGTTTAGTATCCTCCAGACCAAATTCAACAGTTTCCTCAGTGATGGTGTGTTGTACTGCGAGTAAGTCAAATATCCATATTTGATTTGAAACAGTAATGGGGAAAACAGGTGTATTTGCAGTCAACTTGCCATTTTATCAAAGAGCAATGAAATGGTGGTATCCCATCTGAAAAATATTTATTAAATGTCACGAGAAAGAAATAGTGGGGATGAAAATAGCTTTAAAAACTGTAAGGGAGAGAATGATACAAACTTTGTTGAACTTCCAAACCACCACACAAAGTTTAATGAGTTCTCTTGCAGAGAGATTCTCTATAATATTATCTTTGTTTTCCATTTAGTGTTGGTGCGGCTTTTTTTTGTCTTTTAAAAGATATTACTGCTAGTATAGCAGCATGAAAGCAAAGTGAGTTAAGGAGGTATGATATCAGGTGGCTTCTCTTTTTTCACTTGCACTGCAAAATTCCTCAGATTCTTAGAACCATGCTCAGCTCAGACAGAAGTGGATGCAAATAGTGAGGTTGGTGGAACCCGCATGTGTCTACTAATACAAGTCAGTCATTTTGCCTGCCCAGGTTAGTGTTTGAGCTGTTTTTAACATTTAAGCTGCCTTTTAATTATTTTTTTTTAAATTTGACTAGCATATTTTCAGTGTCTCACTTTCAAGTCACTGCTGAACTGGGGTATGGCATCAGGATTGTAAATCTGAGTTTCCAATATCAAAAGCCACAGCCCTAACCAGTAGAATAACATGTACATTTACAGCTAAGATAAAACCCCTGGTTTAACCGCTATGATATCTAGGATCAGATTGAAAACACCTCAGCAATATGAGACAAGTATCTCGAGGCTGGGTAAAATTTGCTTAGAGAGTGTTCCAAGGGTAACTGAATATCAGAATTAGTTCTGATAGCGATTTGGTATCATATTCTGTATCAGGTGTTTGGCATTCCTAGCTGGACCTCGTATAGCCTAGCACTTGTATCTTTGATCCTTTCTTGTTCTTTTCCTGAGATTTGTGCTGCAAGTTCGCAGATGTCAGATATTTGCATACTTTTCCATGAGTAGATGTGGAATGACAGCATTTGCTTTCCTCTTGGATGCCTGCTGGCCTTGGATTTTTGTAGGCTTGCTACCAGGAGTTTGGGCTAGTTTCTCCCTATAGTTAGGTTCTCTCTAGCTGGACCTCTAAGAAAAATCCTGCCCCTCTTGGGTCATAGTATCAATGTAAGCTTCGATCCAGAGCTGTTGTCTGAAAATTACAAGAAAAGAGGTTTTCTATGTATGCTTTGCAACAGCATCATTTGAATAGGTCATGGGTTTATTCAGGTCTTTGATGGAGAACATTTTGAAAGCAGCAGTATCTGGAAAATCAAGCAGGTTGTCCTCCCCCAGACAGTGCAGTATGGACCAAGTGTCTCTAGTCAAAACGCATACTCTGTGGTGGACATATAAGAATGCCAAAAATAGAGGACAACTGTGAGCCACAGCAGTGCCAGAAACTGGATGTGTTCCAAAATGAGGACATTGTGCTGTTATAGAATAGATGTTTTACAGGGCAGAAATTGGATATTCCCTTCATCTAAGGACTGAATTTCATTTTTTTTTTCCCCTTTACCTTCAAGGACTGCAAGAGGCTCTGAGGAACAGAGGAAAATTCCCACTGTTCCCAGAAGCCAGGCTCCTTTTAAGTGACAGGCACTTGAAAAGAAGCCTCGGGAACAGAAAGAGCCTTGTTCATAGGTGTTTCTTTGCTACCCTTCACACATTGAAGGATCAGGGTCACATGCCAGCGCAAGTTGTCCCTGCCTATTTCAGTTGCATCTTATTTGGGGATTGTAAGGCTTTATTGCCAGTTCTCAGGAGCTCCAGCAACTGGGCATGGTGTGCCCCTTACTCCCTGTCATTTGCCATATCCTCAACTTGGCCTGGCTTTTGCACGTGCATGAATCTGAGGATGAAATAGGCTGGCAGTGGCTTATATTGCAGCTCCCACTTTCCTTCTCTTGACACACAGCTTTGCACACTGCTCCCATGGGCTGTGGAGCACCCTGGGAAACTTGGGTCTTCCTTGCCAAACCACCTCTAACTATGCTGCAGAAAGCTCAAGACAGCAAAACCAAGCACTGTCATTATCTCCAATCATGGTTTATTAAACAGAAAAAATCATGCATACAAAGGGCAATCCTCATCCACAACCCACCCCTGGGGGGTGTTCATCAGTCAGGGAACCTCTGACAAAACATCAAGGGTGATACATTCATACTTCGCTCAGAAAAATGAATCCACACCCCTTACCTGTTATACGTCCCAGGAGAGCAGGTTTCT
>JBCJKH010045599.1:0-19438 GCA_039877255.1 Loriculus beryllinus | reverse complement strand
CATTGTTCAAATGAGAATTTGGTTAGTATCGTGATACAAGCACACACTATTACTGTGTGTGGTCCTTTTTTTTTTGCATCTGGTTTATAGTGAATGTTATGTAATGACTCACCTTTTGGAGGGGTGGGATAATGCATCAGAATGGGCTTCGGTGATTTTTGCAGGAAAGAAGTAATAGTGTCCCATAGACTGCTCAGACTTTAGCTGGTGTTTCAAAATGTTTTCTGACCATGAAAATTGTGAAAATGCTAAAGGGACTATAAAAATTATTTCTGAATAGGTTTGTTTGTTATCACCATAATAGCATCCTAGATCTACACTCCTTGTTTGAGAGGGAACACTTGGGCATGCGCTATCAATGTTAGTGGCGTGAGCTGCTTCTGAACTGCTTACTAGTTGCATGAATGCCCTCAGCACTTGCTGGGTCATCATCAAGACAGCAACTAAATCAGAACCCTTAAAGTCGTATTGAGAAGGAGGAAAGCTATAATGAACAAAAAGTTGTGGAGGGAGGAAGGTATTTGGAGTGAGAGATTTAAACTGAGACATTAAGAAATGCATGGAAGGGCATTTAAAAAAAATTGGGGATATTTGGAAGGAAGACAGTGTGATAGAATTTGTAAGAAGGTGTTTTGCTGGAAGGTAATTCCTCAGAAGCCTGATCATGATCTTTAACTTTCTTGCTTATTTTTTTCATTACCTTTTCTCCCAAACTGCTGCCTTCATGTAGCTTAAACACTAGAACAGAGTAAGCGTTTGAAGAGCACGAACTTACCTGAAGCAATTTATCCCTTTGCTTTTAGATCTGAGGCAACATCTGCCTTTTATTTATGGCCAGGTGCCAGGTATCAGATCCATGTGAATATCTTGCTTTTAAGGGGCCAGCTCTGGACTCTTAACATTTTTGAGTTTTGGAAGAGAATGTAGAAGTGTGAAGCAGGGAAAGATACGATCAAATGGGGAAAAGAAGAACTGCAGTGGGGCACTGAGTAAGCCAAGTGAAAAACAAAGAGACAAAATGGGAAGCAAGAGCAGAAGAAAATAGGCATTGTTTACACAGAGAATATTTCGCATTGCGTGTTGCTGGGTGTTATTACACTGCTGTCAAACCTTAATCCTAGGACAAGGAAAAACAGCAGCTGAAAGTTATGAGCTGATGGAAAGCTGGTTTATTCCCTTGTATTCTTAATAACCTAGAGTTAAAGCTTGGTGCTGAGATGCTGATTGTAGAGGGGAGTAGCATGGAGGTATATTCTTGCCTGAGCATAGTGGGCTGAAGAAGGAGAGAAGGAGGATGAGAAGGGGTTGGAATATATGATTGTCCACCTGCTACGGTGTTGGTGGCAGCTTGTGGGTGTAGATGAAGAAATTAAAATTATGAGGAATTAAAACATAATTTCAGATAGTAGTTAACTGAACTGTGTGGTAAGTCAGAATGTCCCTGCCTGGCTAATGAGAAGGCTGTAGTCTTCTGTTTGTGAAACAGTGCTATGTAATTTAAATTTATTTCTAAATTGAAGACAAGGCAAACTATTGCTATGTAACACATACCCTTCACACTGGAACTGTAAGAGCATCTATTTTTTTTTGTCCAGTAGGTAATAACATTTACAGTAAATACATAGCATGAGTGAAATAGGCACTTAATTCACAGCTGTTCTGAAATTCTGCAGTAGCGTTACTTTACCACCTTCATCTAATTGTTCTTAGTGAGAAAAGAGGCGAGACATGATAATAGCAATATTCTCAAAGGTGTTGAGGTATATCAGTTCTTTCAAATCAGTATGCAGAGTGTAATGTCATCAGAAATACCAGGATATTATATAGCATGGTATATAGCATGGTTCAGGAGTTTGCAGCCCCAGTCTTATAGGATTTTTTAAATGCAGGATCAAATCCAAATTTATTATCAAAATGATAATAGAGAAGTAGCACTACACATAAATTCAGCCTTAATATCTGATAAAATAAACATTCTCTAAATCCTCGTGATCAATCATTTGATAACTTCAAATCATTTACTTGTTAGGCTCTTTAACTCAGACATCAAAGAATGGTATTGTTCACATAACAAAAAAGCATGCTTTCATTTTGAGGTTTAATAAAACACATGCTTCATTCTCTAGTTCCAGTGAAGTGCAGTGTATGGACATCAGAGCCAGTTCAACAGGCTAGATTGAATAGGAGAAGCAGTACAGCTTTTGGTTCAGAGAAATACCTTGCATGATATTCTATCTTAACATGGCTTTGCCAGTTTGATCTGAACTGTCTCTGCTGACAGCAGTCCAGAGATGTCAGCTACATTGGGCAGTGTAGACATACCCTGCAGGAGAATCATCTCTGGACAAACATATTCACTTCTCCTGTTCTTTTCTTTTACATTCAGAAAGTAGGATTTGTTTTTTTTCCTTAGATGAGCTGAAACATAAACCAGTACAGAGGAGAAGGATAAGCTGGGGTATAGTTAACATAAAAGTATGTACATGCTGGTACTCAGCAAAGTAGGCAATGATATTTCATAATTCAGTGTGTTTCGTAACTCAGTATTTTTCTAACTGCAATGAAGTGGATGGGACCTGGAGGCATGCACAGATTAGAATACATTTGCAAGGATTTTCTGCTGGTTTATGTTAGAAAAAAGCAGTTTTGCTGTTATTGGCGTGTCATCAGCAGTTCTGCTATCAGGAAGATCAAGGGCATCTCTATATTATACATCTCAACACTTTAGAACCTGCTTAGAGGATTGCCTCTGAAGGTGTGTTTGGTATTTGAACACAGTGTAAGGAGCCTTACAAACCAGAATACAGCATCCCTTGTCTTGCACCGTAATCATCTGAATGGGGATTCCTGAATCGATGAATTGTCTTCTTGTCCAGACAGCTTTTGAGTATCTCTGGACAACCTGTGCCACTCACTTCTCAGTCACCCTCACAGTGAAAAAGTGTTTCCTATTCAGAGGCAACATCCTGTGTTTCAGGTTGTGCTCATTGCCTCTGGTCCTGACACTGGCCACCACTGGAAACAGCCCAACCCCAGTCCTCTTTGCACCCTCCCTTCAGGTATTTAAATACGTTGGTGAGATCCCTGAACCTTCTCTTCTCCAGCTGGACAGCCCCAGCTCTTTCTGCTTTTGGATGGATGGGTGCTCCAGTTCCTTCAGCACCTTAGTGGCCCTTTGCTGGATTCTCTCCAGTATGTCCATGATTCTCTTTTACTGGGAAGCCCAGAACTGGACCCAGCACTGCAGGTGTGGCCTCATCAGTGCTGAATAAAGAGGAAATAGCAGCGACCAGCTGCTTTGGTTGTTTGTAGACCTGTCTCTTCTATATTTTGTGATATAAGGCAACTGAAACAGGCTTCATTGGGAGCTTGCTCACAGTGACAGATTACTGAATTAGTTCAGTTTCATGTCTCATGTTTCTGGTATGTCATGAATCAAAGCGGACTCTTTGCTTTCTGTTGATTTGGTGCAATTAAGGTTTAGCTAAAGCATACATTTGACTTACTGAGGCACTTCACATAAAAAAAAGTAATTCTGTTCTTCCTTGTGTACCACCAGTTTGGGTTTCTGTTATTCTTATATCTCTTTCAGTCCAATCAGCCAGTTGGATCCCCTAACTTGAAAGCACTGACTAATTGGATCAGAACGATAACAATAAAGGAGTCCAACTAGCACAGTGAGAGGGTCCCTTGTTTGACAGCTACACAAAAATTGCATCACTGCTGCAATTCCAGCTGCTTGCCAAGAAGGAGACTGAAAATCTCTGTCATCAGAGTGTCCTTCAATACTAATCCAAAAATATTGCTATCAAATTAAGATAGACCAATATTGTTACAAAAATTCTATGGTGAGGGCTTGTTTCCTTTCCTTTTTATTTCCCTGGTCCTGTAGGTTACTACAGTGATCTAAAAAAATATGAATAAAACCATGTGCAAACCAATTCTTTGTTTAGCAGTCAGTCACTGTGGGGTTTTGATTTTTTTGTAAACTGCATTTCATTTAGATTGTATCCTCATGGAAAGAGAGTCTACCTTTTTGTTTTCCAATATGTGTACATTGACTGCCTGCACAATGTGATTTCAGACCAAGCCTGGACATCTGAAATAACAGGTCACAGTTCTAAAAACTCCAGGCAATAAATCTTATCCTATACTTTTCTTATTTTACTCCTATACCACAGGCCTTCCACAGAGTAGCAGTTGAAGAGGAAAACAGGATTTAGAAAACAAAATGTTAGGAATTAGAGTCATTTTTATTGTTGGTCACATCTAATGAAGGTCTCCTCTTTATTAGCTTTACTAGCATCGTGTCATACTAGCATAGCATTTACTAGCATCATTGTCAGGGAGACAAAGAGCAGTCTCCCTGAGAAGTGAACAAATGCAATTTGTCAGTTGGAATTCTGGGTTTTGTCCCAGCACACATTTAGCAAACTTGCAGTTGAACTCTGTTAGTGAAAGAAGCTGTGTCACTGTTTGCAATTGAAAGAATAGTTCAGGAAATGCTGTTGTTCAGGTCTGGTTTCTGTCAGTGTGCTCATGCATGCCGGGTATCCTTGGCTGTTCAGGTGCAGTACCTGTACCCTCTGAAACAAGTGGGGCAGCTATTTCTTTGACATTCTATGTGTCTAGAGCAGTGGGTGCATTGAAACTAAGCTGTTTTTCCCACAAGCTACAGCTCACAAGCAAGACTTACTAGTTTGGGTGCAATTTCCATAAGATCCTGCTTTTTTTGACCGATATAGGTAACTCTACAATGTTCAGAATTTAAGTGTCAAAGCTCTGGCTTTCCTTGTGGAGATCAGGTAGCCTCCCAGAGTGAGAAGGCAGGATTAGTAGAGTACTCTGGTTTATCTTACTGGTGGAAAAAATGATGCCCTCCTTGGAAAGGTGTTCATAGAAATCTGTTATAATATGTTCTAAATGATAGACTAGTGTGATGAGAATGGGGTTACATAGATATGTGTAAGTAAAGATTTCATGTTCCCAGCATCTGAATTCCTTCATTAGTTTCTCATCATTGGCAAAGGAGTGAACAAGAAGTGAACAGTGAAGGTAATAAAGATGAAAACATGAACTTATTACAAGTGTTACTCTTCTCCACCCAACCTGTAGCTGTGCTTGGGGTTGCTCCGACCCAGGTATAGGACCTTTCACTTGGCATGGTTAAACCTCCTAAGGTTGGCATCAGCCCACCTCACAAATGTGTCAAGATCAAGCTTTTGGAAACAGAGCTAATAAGTAATTTTTGTATCATGTTCTCTTGAAAGGTTGGAAAAAGTATCTCTATGACAGGCATTTGCTGTAAACAACAAAAAAATCCCCCTTACAGTGATGTGCAGAGGTACAAAAAGTGATGAAAGCTGGAGAGACACAGCTTGCAGTAGCTTGTTAGTAATCTGAGCATATTTGCTTTGCGTATAATAAAATTAAGGCTTCTTCTGAGACAAACAAAAAAATGCCCCAGAGATTTAATTATCACAGTGGCCTCGTTTTTAGTTTCCAGTTTCTTGCTTCTCATTTCTTGCATGCCTGATTTCATTCACCTTTATTTTTAAGCTGATTTCCTAAGCTCTGTGTCATGGTAATGTTCAGCAGTGCAGCTGAAGCGCGTTAGCCACGTAAGCGGAGCAAGCCAGGGAGTTCTCTTTCCTGCCTGTGGAACAGCACAACCCATCTGCTGCTGAGAATGGGTTTGGGTGGTGGTGGAATGAGAGGTCAGAAGAACATATTTCACAGGGTGGGAGAGGTTGGAGAGGGCAACCCAAGCTGTACCTTTCCTGGCAGCCCGGGTTGTCCCTGGACTTGTCTATGTGCAGGATGGCAGAGCTCTGCTGGCAGCCAGGATGTGGGCACAAGGGTCTCGCAGCCAGGCTGGGGAGTCCCTGCTTACCCCAAGTATTCAGGCACCTGGGACATCCAGCCCGTCAGGCTGCTGAGGGGTGTGTGAAGCTCCAAAAATGCTGCCTCTCCTGTTGATGTGAAAAACTTCTGCACTGTGCTGCTGAAAGCAGTATGTTCCCGAGGAATGTTTTGATGATGTGGTGTTTTCCATTGGTGAAAAGGTTCTGTTGAGAGATTACTGGAAGAGTCTGCCTATTGCTATATGATGTGTTGCTGTGTATTGCTTTCTGGAATCCAGCGTGATATAATAAGGCAAGTTTCAGCTGGTAGCTGAGAAGGCAACACAACCAATATCAATACTGGATATTTAATTTCCTGTTCAAGCTGCAGCTTGTTTCTAAAACTGTGCCTTGTTTGTTTATGGCACAAGAAAGAAAACACTCAGAAAGGCTTTGGTTAACATCCAACTAGACCATAAAGTGTAAAGTATCTCCAAGAGCTAAATTTGTGAACCTGAATTGTGTGATCAGTAGACAGTCAATAAATATTTAAGAGCTACTTAGTAATATTTGATCGGCTGCAAAAGTGCCCAGCTGGAAAGAAAGCGTATTCAGCAAAAGCAAATAGTGGTGTATAAATACATTAAAAATGAGTCAAATGGAAGCCTCTAAGCAGCAGTCATACTTTTTAATGTCACTAATGACAAGAGGTGATGTGATGGACAGCACAGGTGACAGTCGTCATATGTAGAATGTCTCCCAAGCCAAGTATCTGGTCTAGTAGGGTGTAAAACATTGGAGCAAAAGAATATCCTTTGTGGTCCATGGGATAGTTAGGGTGCAGCAAGTCTGATGCTAGCAGTTTACCTTTACAGTGGTCCTGCCCACACATTGCGGTATGTGAAGGCAAGCAAACGCAACCCTTGTGGGGCTCCCCAGCCATGACAGTCTGTGAGCATGTGTATGGGATTTTGACATTGCAGCCACCAACCCAACCAGATTCCTGTATAGCTCCTCCCGGCTGAAGAGGTGCTAAAATTCTTTGGATATCTACTGATGTGTTTAGAGCAGAGATACTTGAGGTAGTTTTAAACAGTAGTGGTCATTGAACAATACTGAGAGCAGGATGAAACAAGGCAGCATAGTTAATTCAGTATTACATGGAGAGGTTGTGCATACCAACATAATTCCCAAGACAAGATATGATATGATCATCAACTACTTGCTCATTAATGAGGACCTTCTAGATAATACAGATTGATACCTTACATCCTCTGATATTAGCTCTATATACACTGGGTCCAGTTATGCCAGTCTATTTTTAATTTAGGAACAAATTAATATCCATTTTCTCTTTAACTCTCTGTTTCTCTGTAACCAAAATTTGCATATACAGTTACATAGAGGTTTTTAACTATTCTTTTCTCTCAGTGAAGTTGCCTTTGTGCCTGTTGATGCTTTTCCTCCTTTGGTACTCAAGCCCTTACGCAACCTAGGAATGTTAGAAGTCAGTGTCACCGTGTGCTTTCCTTCAGTGCGGGGAGTAGCTGGGTGTCTCTTCTATGGTTTGTGCCTGAAACTGGACATTTTTTAGTGACCTGGGAGTTGCTTTGAGCAGGGCTGAAGTGACATGGTATGTAAAACAGGAGCTGGTTAATTTGGTAACTGTGTGACTTAGCCTCTGTCAAAACCTGTGGTGGTGACAGCCAGTGATCAGTTGTAACCAGAGCTGATTTCTTCCTAGTGGCAGCAAGAAGCACCATTTATTGGGGAAGCAAAACTGCTTCAACTGATTTGCTCTCTGCAGACAGGGCCAAGATGTGTGCCATGCAGAGGTCCTAGCTTAGCTGGAGGAGAGGGTGAGTCAGGAGGGACTTGGAGCTGTCCCAGTGCAATGCTTCATTTGGCCTTTGTTGCATGAGCCACTGAGCTCAGATGAGTGCCATGAGCAGCTGCCTTGGTGGCTTCCTTTTGCACCTTCGTCCTGTATGAGGATGTGTCCGAGCTAGCATGACACTTGCCGGTGAAGAGTTGATACAGTTCTCTGCTGTGGCAGACGAGGTATGTTCAACTGCCTGTTTGGAGCAACAGTGATAGATAGCCAAGGCCAGATTGGATGGGGCTTTGAGCCACCTAGACTAGTGGAAGGTGTCCCTGCCCATGGCAGGGGGGTTGGAATGAGATGATTTTTAAGGTCCCTTCTAAACCAAACCATTCTGTGATTCTGTGATAGTGAAGAACCTACCTTTTTGGGGTGTATGTGTCCTTCAGCTCTGAAATTTCCTTTAGTTCCTTCTGAGTATACTGTCAAACCCTTCTGGGAAGGACAGAGAAAGTTGGGCTTTGGCAAAATTTTTGGGAATCGTCTAGGGAAGTGGAGTAGTGGTCCTCTTACAGACATTCAGTAAAAGCACAGCATTCCTCCACATCTAGAGAGCTTCCTGTAGGTTTCATATGAATAATACAAGCATTAAGTTTTCTGAGCAGTTGTTGGTATGTGGGCAGAGATGCCTATTAATTCACATAATGCGTACAACTTGTCACTGAGCCTTTTGCTAGTAATCAACCACAAATTGCTGCAGCTCAGATAACTCTTAAAGGGAAAAAAATTAAAGGAAAAATTCAACTATCACCTAGGCAAATAAGGTACAAGTTTTAAACTTCAGTATTATTTTTGTATTATGTTTTTAGTTAATGGCAAGAATGCCTTGGTTGTTCTTCTATATAGTTTAAATCGTGGATTCAACTAGAGTTAATGCAGTCTGTCTGTGATAATAAATTCTCAGTTGCAGAGTTAATGAGTAGGATGTTTTCTGCCTCTGAACAGGAGGATGTCTTTGCTTTCTTTACTAGCATGTTTTTTTTCCTTTCTTCAGTCCCACTCTTGCCATGGCCCACAGGAATCTGACTGGGAGCTGTAATGTTAACTGTGAATGTAAGATCCATGAGTACGAGCCTGTGTGTGGATCAGATGGAATAACATATTTTAATCCTTGCCTAGCTGGCTGCATCAGTGGTGGAAATCATAGCACAGGGGTAAGTGCTTCACCCTCCCAGACACCCACAACCTGTAAGTAGCCCATTGGGACTGGTGTGGATCAAAGACTGCTCTGTTTCTAGCTTAAACATCCGCCTTCTAAGCTTCAGAGGAGTTGCTCTACGACTGACTAGTCCATGAGTATTTCCATGTTCTGAGAGGCTGGTAATGCTATTACTGCATGCTGCCCTCCCCCTCTTCCTTTTAGTTATGTACAAACATGAGGCACAAGTTCATTTGTACCAAGTAAATTCTCCAGCCAAGTGAGTGCAAAGTGCCACAGTATAGGGAAGGTTGGTGTTTCCATTACAGACTCGGATGTCCCTGATGGCAGTGGCCTGTGTGTCTGCTGTTCCTGCAGGAACTCTCCTTTCCTGTTCCTGCAGGAACAGTACTTGGAGAGGCTTGTTTCTGCAGGGGTTGGAGCAGGGACCTCGAGTCAGTGTCATCTAATTCAGCTTTCTGCTAGGCATAGGCAGCCATGACCTTTCTGCAATCTCATCAGTGTTACTCATAAGACCTGTTTTGGGTTTTTTTGGCTCCCTCTCTGAATGGAAGGAAAAAATTGACTCTTCAAGTAGTTGGAAGTGTTTAAAGCTCCCGTTTAAATTGAGTTATAGGCTATAAAGTCATTGGTGTTTGTGACAGCCTTGTCACTTTGCATGCCAAGCAGTTGCACCTGCACAGTGCATTGATAGGTCTTTTGTTTGTGTAGACTGCAGTGTATTCTGCTCTGGTAAAATAGTTCAGCCATTCTCATAACCTTTCTTTAAACCTCTCCCAGGCTAAATGAAGTGTCATTGAACTCAAGTAACCAGGACATAAAGGAGTTAATAATCTAATTTCTTTCTTGGAAATACATTGCCTGTTACAGCACAGTTTTCCAGTTACGTTGGACTGGAGAAGGACATCCTGCTGGTAAAATCACACCATGTAAATTTGGCAGTTTCTAGGAGTGGGCAAAAGAAAACAGCTGAAATGTAGAATCTGACCTAAATAACAACAGAGCATTATATTTGGACAAACCCCAAACTTTTAAATTCTGATGCAGAACCATCCTTTAAAACGGAATAATTATGACAAGAAGTAATGTAGATACAAGTTTTCTCAGGACTTGACTGTGCTTTCCAGAGAGCTTATTTATAATGCTTTATAAATAAGGATTTGGAGTCCTGAGCCAGCCTGTGAAGCAGAAGGTTGTTAGGTGCAGTGCTCTGCTTTCTAAGTTGGCTAAATAATGGTCTGCAATGGCAGGTTCATACACAGATGCCACAGAACAGATTATTTTTCTTTATATTTTTGTTTGTTAAAAGTATCTTGCTGTTTTTTAGCAGAAATTGCTTTGGCCCAATTGGAAAACCTGTGTTGTGAGCCTGTGATTAACTTTCAGTGTCTCTATAAATCTTATTTGTACTTTGCTGAATTGAGACATAGGTTTGATCTTTGTTACATTTCACTTGATATCAAACTGACACTATTCATGCATTTACTAGAGAGGTAATTTGGGAGTGCTTTTCACTACAAATTTTGAAACAAATTGTGTTCCCTTACAACTTAATAAAAAATGCTTCATGGCCTGAAGTTTTAACTTGGTAGCTAGCAATGAATAGAATATGGCCAGCACTGGTAGGAAAATACATATCTTCATTAAAAAATGCTTAATGTAAGGTACTTTTAAAAAACTAAATATAATCTTGTGCCACCGTATAACACACAAACTGTTGCTAACCTATAACATGTGGATTTAAATTTAGAATATACAATGTTTTCAGAATTAACCATTTAAAAATTAGATATGGGAGAAAAAGATGCCAGTGTGCATTTCTTACCTGGGTTTTATATGTATTCCTCTACTGTACTGTTTCCGTTGTGCCATGTCTTTTTCATTTAGTGCATGGACTTGGTTTCTCTGGTGATAAACCCAGATTGTGTAGTAGAGATGGCTATTTTCTGTATGATGTATGATGCCTATTTGGCATTTGCATTTGAAAGCAGTAAGATTAAGGTGAGGGACTGTAGGGAGCAAGCAGGTACTCGATATTGGAGTGGAGCCTTTGAAAACTGGGGTCTGTTATTGCCTTCATTGCTAAGTGATGTTGGGCAAGTCACGTTGGGCAAAATGTTTCCCAGTTGGTCATTAATCTTGTATTTTTCATATTCCAGAATGAGGGACATGAGCGATAACCAGAAATGTCATTTGTAGAAGCACTGACTGCCTAAATTGTATGTGAAGGCACAAAAAATTATGTTTAGAATATAGTAAGTTATATATAATGGAAAATGTTCTGCAAAAAAAATTGTTCCAATTGTTTCAAATTAGTCACTCACATTTATGAAACTTTTGATCTGTTTCAGTTACTTAGCTACAAAATAGAGATAACAGCATCAGTGTTTCATCTCATAACTGTTTCGAAGATAAGTTGCTCCTTTTTGCTATAATGATAAGTGTGATAGAAAAATGCATAAGAAAAATGAGTCATTCTGTCTTTGTAGAGGAATATGTTTAATGTGAGGAGAAAAATACCTGGAGCCACATCTTGAGAGGTAAAAATTGATAAATTGCTATGCTAACTATTATGGGGAAAAAATGTGAGGCTATGTCAGAGCACAAGCAAATACAAAGGTATACATTAAAGTTGACAAGCAACCATAATTTGGATATTTCCTTGTGTCCAAGTGCTTAAATTTGCAACCTTAAGATGGTGTCTAATGCATCTCTGTGCGTGTGTCATCTTAAGTTTTATGATTGAAAACATTGAAAAGAAAATCTCATCACACGACCTGTTTCTTCTCTAGTACTAGAGTATTCTGATCTGCCGCACACCCCTTTGCCATTGGATTTGTTGAAAACAGTAGTAAAATAAGTATGACAGGAGGCTATTACTGATCTAGCTGTTTGTCATGGTTTACACCCACTCTTCCTCACCTTGTGTAAATCACGATCCCCTTTGCCAATGAAATGCCACTTCTTTATTCAGTCTCTTCATCCTAATTTCAGCCTCTCTGTTCATTTAGGAGTTTTTCCTGTCCTCTGGTCTCACTGTTTAAATCTCTGCTTTCCTCTTATTCTCTGGTTTTGTTCCTGTGCACGTCCCATCCACATCCACTGCTACATCCAGCTGGAAGGTCCTGACTGCCAAGTGTGAAGTGGAGCGTGTTGGTCCTTAGCTGAATTTGGGTGTACTTCCACAGAAATGGCAGAAGACACTTCCTAAATATGAAGGTCAACAGCCTGCCAAATTCCAGAAAATGGCATTGCTAATGTTGCATGAAACTGCATTGCTGGTGTTGCTTAAAGAGTGTTTCCTCACAGTTTTTGTAATTCAGTAAAAACACGCGTTTTCTCCAGCCTCCCTGTCAGAAGAGATTGAATTGTTTTGGCAGAATTTTCCAAAAATATTCCAGATTTTTTTTTTTTTTTTTTAATGAAGCCTGAATGAAACAAAGGAAGTGCAATCTCATTATGGAGAGTCCTGTCCGGCTTTAAAAATATTTGGATGGTAATTTCACTTGTACTTGCGGTAATGATGCTAGAGACATAAGATTGAGATGTACCATGAGGCTGTCATACCATGTCTCTGTGCACTGTCTTTCTTGAATGGGTTTTTAATGTGGAGGTGTTCTTTTCACTCTCCCCAGGTAAGAAATTACACAGAATGTTCCTGTGTCCAGAGTCGCCAGGTGATCACTCCACCAACAGTGGGCCAGCGTAGTCAGCTCCGGCTGGTTATTGTCAAAACCTACCTGAATGAGAATGGTTATGCTGTTTCTGGGAAGTGTGATCGAACCTGCAACACGCTTATCCCGTTCCTAATATTTCTATTCATTGTTACCCTCATAACAGCATGTGCCCAGCCATCAGCAATCATAGTGACACTCAGGTGAGAACTCAGTTACGGTTTTCTTGCTGTGCTTGCTATCACCCATACTTGTGTCAGAGGAGGCTGGGGCAGTGCAGCCAGACTCCTTCAAGTTTATCATCTCTCCTGAAGAAGTGAATAGAATAGGGCTGACAATGATAGGGTGGAACTTGCTTGTATTTAGAATATGTAACAGGATAATCCACTTTAGGAAACATGCAGTGCCCAGCAGATTTCAGGCACTATAAAGAGGCAACAAGTAAAAACATCAGGTAAGAAAAGAATTACTCCTGAAGAAGTTTTCAACCTTCTTAAAGCAGTAGTTTGGATTTTCAAGTACAAATGAAAAAGGTACCTAAAATTATCAGGAGTGAGCACATCAAATTTCCAGTTGCTCATGCAGCCTTAGTTCAACTACCATGTGCACAGCACTGTCATAATTCAGAGACTTCTGACCTTATTCCTTCTGATTCTGTGTTTCCACCTGTACAATAAGTATTATAAAACCATTGCCATTTCGCTGAGATTACGCAGAAGTAAACTACAATCAGTGAACATTAATGTTGCACTGAGTCTAACAATAGAGAGGTGCATAATGGACATATCCAGCAGGATTTTGTAATGTTCAGAGAAAAAAAGGATGGCCCTCACACATGAACGGTGACACCCACTGTCTCAGACCACATATTGTGCACAGTGCTTTGGTCCAAGTTCTGTGACCCAAGTTGGTTCTCTGATTTCTCAGTTTCTGAGTGAGTGCTTGACTTCAAAACCTTGATTTTACAGCTGCACCCCCTTGTGTGTTTTTATCTTGTATTTCAGTGTCATTAGAAACTGCCTAACATTAATTTCAGACCTTTAGTTTAAGATTTAGAAATCTTTTTTAATTAGAAGAGAATTTGTGGTTTACTAAAGTTGTGGAATATCATTACTTTGTATCTGGTCTTTTGAAAGGTTGACATTTTCCCTTGGAAACCAATAGAAGAAGTCTTATATTACTTGTACTGAAAAGGAACAGCATTCAAAGAGACTGTTTGGATGTTTCTACCAATATTTTTCCTAAAGCAGCTCTAAAGTACTTAATGCTTCACAGAGATCTGTTACATTCAGAAGCTGAGTCCAGCTTTCAGCAATTTAATTCTCCATTAAGTCTAATATATCTAAAAAAAAAAATAAGAAAGTAAAGCAAGGCATTATATGAAATAATAGGAAATTATAATGAGAAGCCATAAAAATTTTGGATGGATTCTCTAAATTTCCTTAATGGGCTTGAATCAAATTCTTCAGGCTTTACACAAGTAAAGAAAGGATAAAAGGCGTGATTGAGATTTTGATTGCACAGGAACAGGAGGGTTTAACAATATTTTTTTCCTAGCAATAAGAGCTAACAATATTAAAAGCTAAATGGAAGAAATTTAAACAAGGATCTTTTTATAGCTCAGAAAAAAATCCAGGACGTCCCACAATGATTATCTGTTATGACTGTTTCTTTAGAGGAGTTTTCGTTTTGCCTGCTAGGTCTGTAGAAGATGGGGAGCGGCCCTTTGCACTAGGAATGCAGTTTGTTTTATTACGAACTCTTGGTAAGTTTTACAATTATTCAGCATTTCAATAAAGGTTCCTTATATTCAGCTTAAATGCAGCAGAAAAATGCTAAAATTCCATAAATCTGCAAATAATTGATTAATTTTATTAGGAACTTAAAATTCCTAGCTTCTAAAAGTATTGTAGCTAATAATATATTTAATTTTCTTTTTCAATGTGTTACTGACTTTCTGGAACATTTTTGTCCCAGAGATATTTTTACAGTTTCAAATTTTATTTAAAAAATAATAGTTACTAAATTTTATAAGGATTTTTTTTTTAGAAGCCAATTCTTATTGCTTTTAGTAAGAACAGGAGCTTTTTTTTGCATTTTTTTAAAATATGAAGCAGTTATTGCTTAGTGTCTAATTTCAAATGTTTCAAATCAGAAAGAGTACATGTTAAATTCTATTCCACTGAAGTAGTTTCTTTCAAGCTATTGAACTTCTATAAAAAAGCACTCTGAAAAGAGCACTCTGGGTTCATCTACTACAAAGCATATGACTAGAGGAAGCAAGGGCTCTTCTAAGAGAACAAGGGGAAAAGCCTGTATAACTGCATCTAGAAGTTTCTTTTGAGGAAGGGCATTTTGGACTTGTCTTAAAGGTGTTGTGTTTCTGGACAAAGCAGGAGCCTTCATTGCGTGGCTGCATTTTTAGCAGTCTTAGAAAGTCTGTTTCTGTAGAAGATTGATTTGAAAGAAAATTTATAACAATTTTAGTGGCCTTACTGCTTCCATGCATCTTTAGTAAGACATTTTGTAGTCTTTGGGCCTTTTTCTCCTAACCTAAAGCAGCAACCTCAGCCCTTTCCTAGCTCCTGGTAGATGGATGTTCAGCAAGGAATGCTCTGAAGACAGTGTTGTATTTTGTTCCTTTACTGCTTTTTATTTCCCGAGAGCATTATTGGATTTTCTTTTGGGGGACACATAGCTCAAGAAGAGGTGCATGTGGACAGCAGGTTGCTTGTAAGGTGCTGCTGCGTTGTCTTCTTTGCTTGAATTCTCTCCCATTTGTGGTTCATTTCATGCGTAGGATACGTAGGGTTGGTGGGAAGATTGGCTGACCAGTTTTCCATATACTATACTTCACGTGAGAACAGTGATATAAAAATCTTAAAAATTATTAACCTACACTGTTCAGCTAAGGCAAATAGATTCTTTAGAAGCCCTCCACTATATGCTAACACATTATTTCTGTTGCTATTTTCTTCCAGCTTACATTCCCACTCCAATTTATTTTGGGGCTGTTATTGACACCACGTGCATGCTTTGGCAACAGGATTGCGGTGTACAAGGATCTTGTTGGGAATACGATGTCACCTCGTTTCGTTTTGTCTACTTTGGGCTGGCAGCTGCTCTCAAGTTTGTGGGATTCTTCTTTATTTTCCTGGCCTGGTATTCTATTAAGTGTAAAGAAGAGCAGCTTCAGAGACAGAGATGGAGGGCTTCACCGGTGAACACTGTGAGTGAGATGGTTGGCCAGACTGGACCCCAACAAAACTATGCACGGACTAGGTCCTGCCCTACCTTCAGCTCCCGAGGGGACATCAGTGTGGCACAACGAATGAATTGCGTAGCACAGACATACCCTGGCCCTTTTTCAGAAGCAATAAACTCCTCATATGAAAATGCATTGGAAGAAGTCACTGCTGAGATATAGACCCCTGGCTTGGTAATGTAGTGTTTAGTTTTGTTGGTTGACTTACTTATGGCGCCTTGTAAAACACCTGTGCCTTCTATTTTTAACCTAGATGTAATGTGATTAAACCAACAAAGCTTAATGCAAACAACCATAGTATGTTCCTGAGGGCTGGATACCTCATACCAACCTAAGCTCTTATTTCTCCCCTCCCAACAATGGAGTTTTAAAAATTGTGTTTGTAATTATTTCAGATGTGTCCATTCAATGTCCATGCTCTGATCTAATATCAGTGTAAGCTTGAGGTACTATGGACAACAGAAGTCAGTGAAAGAGTGACAAAAACTCATATCATTAATGTCTAGACATCACAAAAATGCTTAAATGTATCGTCAACTTCATATCCACAAATTGTATTTTTAAGAGATTAATAATTACTGTGAGTTCTGCTACAAAGCACAGCTGAACTTGTTTAAACTATGCAACTTGTTTGGACAACTGTATGTGCAGCAAATTAAGTTTAAAGTTTGCTTTTAAAGACATTACTGCAACTGAACTGAAAGGGGCTACTTTCAGACATAAGCATTAAATTTAAAAAAAACATAAGGTTTAAAGTACTGTTACTAACATGTTAAGCCATACAAAAGTTATGCATCAGGTAACGTTTGCAAAAGCTGAGTCATTATATTTTTATCCTGTCAAAATGTGCATTAATTTTCAATGTAGCCGTTCTTCACAAAGTACACAGGCTAGGAAAATATAATGCTTGAAGTAAAAAACTTCAGTATTAATTTGTAATAACATTAAGATGTAGGAATCGCACACACATACCAGAGCAGATATGTGCTTATTTCTGTCATGTTATCTGGGGAGCTGTTACTAGCATCAGATCCATACTTTTCCTGAAGAAGAAAATAACCAGGTATAGCTTGATAAGAAGAACTTGGCTGTGCTTCAGAAACACGTGCCAGTCTACTCCAGCTTCAGTGAGCAAATCTTTAGGAGAGCTAAGGGCCTCATTTCATGTTTGACTGGCCATCTGGGATGCAGCAGACCCCTTGCAGCCTGTGACGGCATGGGATTCAGGCTGTCATTGCTTGCTGCCCTGCTGTGGGGGTGAGCAGAGAGCCTTTAAGTGGCTTCAAGCAGCCTGCCCATTGTAGTGCCTGGTATGAGCATGGCAGGACAGGCCTGGAGGTCCTAGTTGAATGGTTTGTCCAACAGGTGGACACCTTTCCTTTTCCCAGCTTCATTAAAAGCTTCTGTGAAGGCAAAGAGCGAGTCCTGTCTCCTTTGCTCTTCCAAGGGAAGAGTTAACAATAGAAATTGTCTGCAAGCGTGGAGCCGCAGGGTGTGATGTGGCCTTTGCACATTCCTAATTACTGTAGTGTGCTATCTGCCCAGCAGGTGCTGAAGCTTTCTAATCAAATGTACTTGGCATTTCATTTCTTGCCCTGGAGGCTTTGTAGTGGCATGCACATGATGTACTAATGATGTCTCAAAGGGCAGAGAATTATTTCAGGTGGACTGTAGGAAATCAAAGTTGTAATTTGCCCTGCAGGGAAAGTCTCAGAAGTTGAGGAAGTTAAAAGCACTCTTTCAAGAAGACTCATTGATAGTCAGGTTTGGATTTTGCCATGTAGAGAGTTTGCATGAAAATAAATAGAAAAGAGCAGAACTTCTATGTATTTTTGAACAGAGTTATTCTTGGTTTAATTGAAAGTTGATCAAATGTTATGTGGAACCAAGTCCTTGAAATTAAAGGAAATACTCTCCTTGGTATCCATTGAGTTGTCTTGGGAAAAGCAGATTTCCCTCTCCTCCTTTGCTAACTGCCTTTCCTAATCCCATGGCTCTTTTTGACTGGCACATGGAACTACCCATGGGGCTGTTTTCCTTGCTTGAAGCAGTAGCTGCTTATTTCAGAGTATTTCCAGTCCATTTGTATGGCTTGGAATAATTTCCACTCACTCTGTCTAAAAACTCAGATGCTTCTATCCCAAACTACAACATAAGAGGAATATCGTTATAATCACCTCCTCCTGTTAAGTACATATTAATAGCTTTCTGGGATCAAGCCTGAGAATTTTTTTCTCTTGTGCAGCCACCAGATACAATACGTCCTCAGTCAGCACGTGCCACCTGAGATGTTATCTTCTATACTTCTCAGCCTGAGAAATAAATTTCCTTAGCTCAAATGTATTTGGTATATTTCTCTTAGCCATAGGAAGTCAGAATAGATGATAAAAATGTTCCCTTTTTTTCTAGTCTCAAATGCTTCTTGCACCAGGAATTTCCTGCCATTGCAAAAATTGAGGCAAAGTAGTAGGACAAAATGTAATTGGAGCCCGTCACCTATCCCTTTTAATCACTTGCCCATTTTAATCATCAGGGGCTGAGATGAAGAACAGCAGTCGTCTCAAATACCTCAGAAACAACATTTAGGAAATTGTAAAAGGCTGGAGATGAATCATCTATCCTGATCTATTTTATTTCATGCCTTGTATGTGCTTCTTTTCCATGTAAATAACAAAGGAGAGAAGATTAGGCTTGTGGGATTGTCAGGAGCTGACACTGGTGGCAAAGAATGAAAGTGATGGAAGTGACACATCTGTAACTGCTGCTGCTCCTGAGCTGATTTCAGGGGAATTCAAAGCTTGTTGGAATAGTGGCCCTCGGTTTTTTTTATGAAATACTGACACTTCGGCTTCTAAAAACATTAAATTTTTTGAAATGTTTGAGAAACTGATTGTAGAAGGAAAGATGTTCGATTTG
Source organism: Loriculus beryllinus (assembly GCA_039877255.1). Lineage (NCBI taxonomy): Eukaryota > Metazoa > Chordata > Aves > Psittaciformes > Psittacidae > Loriculus > Loriculus beryllinus. Next base: position 699 of record JBCJKH010045599.1, on the reverse strand, counting down.
GAAATACCAAAAAAGCCTTGTTTACATACTTTCAATAGCCTTTTAATTTTCCTTTCAAAATCATATGCAAAACAAAAAGTAATTTGTTACTTTTCAAACAAATTTGTTAATGTTTTGGGAGATAGATGATTTTGACAATATGAACATATTTCTACAAAATCACTTAATTAAATCAGCATCCTCTGAAAGAAAGAAAACCCAAACTCTGGCCTGTTTTCAATTGAGTCCTGAAAGAGGTCTTATTGTGAGTAAGCTGTAACAGTCTAAACCAAGCCAATAAAAGCACACAGGGGAAGACATTAACTTCTTAGGGAGCTCAATTTCAGCATTGTCAACATTGACTGAAATGTAGGCTGAGATCTGCTGAACGAGCACTGTTTTCTGAAGTTGTCATTGCTGAAGGAAGAAGCACAGTTGCTAGAGAAATTGTGTGCATCCCTAGCAGTAGTCATGATTGATGTATGGTGATAAACTGACTCCAAGAAGAAAAAGTAACTTTATCTGTCACCTAGTGAAAGTGACCATGCTATCTTCCTGCTGTGAAATCCTCTGACCCAAGTCACGTACCTGAAGTTGACCAGAAAGGGATAGTATGGAGCAATCATATTGTTATTATCTACAAGTCCACAAAGTACCATCACGCACAATGTGTCAAAGTTATTTTTGCATTGCTTTGGGTGCAAATGTTCTCAGATGACT
>JBCJKH010045597.1:0-13292 GCA_039877255.1 Loriculus beryllinus | reverse complement strand
CTGTCTTTCTACTAATTCTTCTGTGTTCAGGCTGGCTGCCATGCTGGGGTCACCTGAGTTGCAGGGAGGCCATTCAGGACAGGATCTGGTGGTACCATGTGTGCGGGGCTGTGTGTGAGAGGGTGTCAAAACCTTTTCTCTGGGAAGCCAGAGGAATGAACTCTTCTAGTGTGTGTTTACCTATCCCTATCAGTGCCAGATCCTAGCAACATGGGAGAAATGGTGAGAAATGGGGTTACTTATGTGTGTGTGCCTTCTGGCAGTGCTTTTTGCCTTCTGCAGCTGCCAGGATGGCCTTGCTTGGGCTGGATTTGCCAGTTTGGTGTGCAGTTTCTTGGCAGTTGGTTGAGGAATTTCTGTGCATCCCAAAGAGAATCGGTATTCACAGGTTTTTCTCTGTGCCTTTTCCCTAAGGTGCTGGCAGAAGTGTGCTGGGGCAGGAGCATGCTCATCAAGCATGTGAATGAATGGGAGTGCTGGAAGAGATGTCTAAATGAAGCACTCCTTTACAGGATTTTCTTCCTTTAGCTTCATTCAGATTTAAGGATGAAGGTTTTAAAGAGATAGCACTCATGCTGGGTGGCACAGGCAGGTGTCCCTGTGAGGGGGAGGCTGGGTGCCTTGTTCTACTGCTTCCCCAGCCCCTGAGGTGCCAAGTGTGCCACTGCAGAGCCATGCAATGCCTTGGTACAGCAAAAGTAACATAAATTGTTCCAGACATTCGGTGTCCTATCTCTCCAGGGTGACGTGCACTATGATGCCACTAGTGGCTGCCCCATGCAGGTGAGGTATGTGCTGGGGCAGGAGTTGTGTGCCATGTGGGAGCATATGCTGGGAGACTCGGTACAAGCACAGGGACAGTTAGCAACACTACTGGTCCAGCCCTGGAAGTTTCTGAAGTCTGGAATGCTCCAGGGCACTGCCAAGCAGCACAGGTTCGCTGGTATGCTTTGCAGTGTGGTGGAAGGAAAGCAGGGAGCTGGAGGGGCATTGTGGTGTGGGGGCATCCTGCCCACTGAAACAGTCCCCTGGCCAATGGGCTGTCTCCCAGAGAAGCCAGCAATGAAAAGCTTTTGGGGACTCCTGTGCAAACCAGCTGGGCTCATCTGAGCCATGCTGTGCTAGGACTTCTCCCTGCGCATGCCAAGGGTGAATATTAAGAGCTGTGCACTGCCATACTCCAGTGATGCTGCCAGGGGGCTGCTGTCACTGCTGTCACAGTGCTGTAGGTCTTCTTGACTAAAATACAGAGAGCCTGTGCCACCTGTAGCTCTCCTACCCTGCACCTTTAGGTCTAGTTGTCCACGGGTGCTGCCCAAGGTGCCAGGAAAAGCAAAATGGAGCCCAGGCAGAAGCAGTGGGCATGCACCTCTGCAAAATGGGCTGCAAACATAATTGAAGAGTTGAATGCAACCCCTTCCTGCCAGCAGCTTTCAGATGCTGTGGGGTAAATCTCTGGCTGATCTGGAGGCCCTTATGCCCCCATGATCCTCACCATCCCCGAAACTGCCCTTGCTTTTGGTGCTGGCTAAGAGGAGATCTCATATCAGAGAAGGGAAGGGAGTGCAGGGTGGTATTTCACTTGGATATGTGGTGGTTGGAAAACTCATGCCTGCTTTGTGTGGGAAGAGCTATGGAGGTCACTGAGCCCTGGACTGAGGTGTGTGGAGAAAGGGGGAGACCTGGGCTGCAAAAGAGGGTTTTGGGAGCACCAACACTGGTTGGGGGGGCAATGTGGGGTCCTTTGACATCAGCCTGCAGTCCTGGTGTGGGTCTGAGCTGCTCAAATCAAACCTCCTGAAGCAGCCACGGTGCAGGTTTCTGGGTGCTGCTGCTGGGCAGGTGCCTGATCCTGGGGTGCCCGAGCTGTGCTGATGGGCAGAAAGAAGTGCACCCGTCCTTACCTCCGGTGCGTGTGCAAGGGGGGTGTGCCCGGACAGTCCCTGCTCTGTTTTGGTGGAGCTCGGCTCCTTCTTCCTTTGTTATCTTCCGTCTGCCCCCTCTGGTGTATGTGCGAGTTCCCTTTCTCCGATTGTCAGAAATTTCTTTCCCACTGTGTGGGCAGGAGACAGATTTTAACTGTCTCTATTCCCCCCTCCCTTTTCTTTTTCAATTTCGTTCCCCCCTCCCCCCCCCTTTCCTTTCCTCCCTCCCTGATCCTCTTATCTCTCCCTCCCTCCTTCCCTTCCCCTCCCTCTTTTTCTCCCTCCCTCCCCCCGGCTCTTTTTCTCCCTTCCTATAACAAATAATGTCTCTGGAATAGTATCCCGACCTCGCCCAGCTCTCCTGCAGGAGCCATGCCTCTATTTTCAGGTAAGCTGTGCCCAGCTCTAGCTGCTGCCGGGGATGGTGGGCCTGGGGAGATCCCACTCGCCCTCCCGAAGTAAAAGAAACGCTGCCGCCGTTAGGGACATCGCGTCCTCCAGCTCGCTGCTACCTGTTGGAGACGGCCGGGAAACGGCAGTCCCCGCCAGTTGAGGCTATCTCTATCCCCCTCCTTCTCCTCGCTTTTAGCGATTCGGTCTCAGTGAACACCTCCTCCCCTCCCTTCTCGGCGGCTTTTGTCTCACCCCAGCCGCCGGGGATGCGCTGAGCTTCGGGCGCACGTTGCGCCGCCGCGTAGGGGAAGGAGGACGGGGGGGAAGGAGCCGACGGCAGTCAGCGAAGTAGGCTGGGGCCCCTGAGGGCTGCGGAGCCGCGGGGCTCTCCTCCTCGCATGGGAGGATGGAGCTGCGCTTTGGGAGGACACCCCGAGTTTGAAGCTCGACTCCCTGTTTCGCTCCTTCCCGAGGGTTTCTCGGCGGCTGCGGCTCGGCCGTGCCTGGGAAAGCAGCTCTGCGCTCACAAAGTTTTTATTAAGGTAGCCTCGGAGCGGCGAGTACCGCGGCTCTTTGCTTAAGGTGGCTCTCCGCCGGGCGCGGGAGGGGGCCGGGGGCGGACGTCGGGGTCCCGGGCGGCAGCGGCCGTGGCCGGGCTCGGCTGGTGAGGCTGAGGGACCCTCTGCCCTGGGAAGCAGCGGGTGTGTGTGTGTGTGTGTGTCTGTGCCGGGGGCTGCCCTGCCTCATGTCCCGGCTGGGGTGGATGAGGCCGAGGTGGGGTGTTAACCCCTTCTCTTCCCCTGCCTCGGCCACCTGAGAGCTCTGAGCGCTCCGAAGAGCCTATGCTCTGGGCAGAAGCAGTGGTGATGACCTGCCCTGGACTTGTCCAGCTCCTCTCCTCCTCTGCTAGCCTAAGGCCTCCCAGATGTGCAGGATTTCCTCTCTTCTCTGGGAGTGCACAGGCTGCATGGGCGTCCCCAGCAGCCTCCCCTGCCTGCCCTGGATATCCAGCAGTTTGTGTGGTCTCTCTGCACCCAGTCCCCACTTCATATGGGTCTGGGTGATGCTTCAAAGCTTGGTCCCTGCCTGGCTGTTGGTGGCAGTGATGAATGAGTGGTCCCCAGAATCAAGGTTTGCTTGTCTTGTTCTGTAGCTCTCCTTCCTGCTCTTGCATTGCAGAGTGTGTGTTTTGGTGCTTGCGGTTCCTGCTGGCCTTCGGCATGGCCAGGGTAGCTCTCACCCACGATCGTGAAACAGACAAGTGCTACTTGTTCCCTGGACCACCCTTATTTCCTTTATGGGCTGCATTCCCCTGGGTGGGTGATCTCATCTCCCTCTTCACACTGACATGAGGCCAGGTTTGGTCATGCTGCAGATGGGGAGGTCTGGGCTCAGGATGCCGTGGGATGTGGTGACACTCTCAGCTGGTCCGTATCCATGGCCGAGGCTGTTTGGCAGATGAGACACAGCGTTATGGAAGGTGCTGTCAGTGAGATGAGACACACGACTGCAGCCTCGGCTGCTGCTGCTGGCAATTTTGGCAAAGACTGGGACATAGCTACCATCCGTTGAGTAATTCGAGACTGAGTACCATCCAAATGGGAGTGTCTTTTGGAGGGGTTCTTTTCAGCTTCCTCTCCCCAAAGTGTCTGCAGAGTGTTACTGGCACATGGCAGCAGCAGGATGCCAGGGAATTTTGATCTGAGGTCCTTCTAGTTAGCAACTGTGGGGGTCTCTGCAGTGCAGCCCTCCACCAGCACAGCATAGGCAGCATGGCAGGGTCACAGGGCTTGAAGGTAGAGAAGATGGCTGTGGCAGCAGGCTGTCCCCAGGCACTAAGTTCCCCTCTCATCTCTGCTTCTGCATGGCTGAATTTCCTTGTTTCTCATTGGTCATGGAGTACCTGGAAAGTTTGCTCACTGTAGTTTGGGATGCATTTGCACCCCTTGAGCGCCTGGGGGGTTCCTCCTCCTCTGCCATCACACAGGCAAGAGTATACCTTTCCCCCGCGAAAGTCCAAATGAGAGCGTGGCCTGTCCCTGCTGCACTTTAGCACCTGCTTTGGATGGGTGACAGGTTGATGCCGAGATGTGGTGCTTTCCTTGGGCTCACCCATGCTGCTGCTGATCTAAGCATGTCTGTGTGATCTCCCCGCTGGTGGTGTCTTTGCCCCCCTGCAAACAGGACTTTCCCGTGGCCGTGTGAGGCTGTAGCCCCCTGCGCCCCATCCCTGGTGTGGTTGAGTCAGTGCACCCACCCACTGCATCCAGTGCCTGAGTCAGGCTTTTCATACACTGGTGTGAATCACTCACAGCCACACTGATGACTTTAGTGACAGCTGAAAAGAGAAAACAATCCCTTCCCCACTACTGCTGTCAACCGGTCTCCTTGCTTACAGTGACCCAAGAAAACTTCTGTGAGTGGCACTCTAGTGATGGCAGGTGGAGTTTCTCCTAACTTTCTGCATTCTGTGGTTGGGTTGACCCATGGATGCTCATGGCTGAAATGGGTGTACAGTGGGTTGGGATGATGCAGCCTGAAGAACTGCTCTTCTTCCTTGGCACAAAGAGGGCTCTGCTTGCTAGGTTGGAGTGACTCTAGCAGTGTGCTGAGCCATCCCTTAGCTCTTACCTTAGGGCAGGGTGCATTTTAGGTCAGTTTTCCCAAGGCTGCTCCACTTTCCACCTCTATCTCTCTGGGGATCACATGTGGAGATCTAGACCCCCAGCCAGGCAGCCTACTTTTCCCTCTCCCCCAGCCTGCTGGGGTGCAGCAGGACCATCTGAACCCCAGCATGAGCAGCTGGTGATGAGTAAAAGAGCTGTCAGGAAAAAAGCCAGTTTCCCCCCCATGGCTTCGGCTGCTCCTCTCCCTAGTGCTGCTGGCTGGCAGATGGTCTCAACCAGCAGCTCAGCTGGTGGCTGGGATGCTCTTTGCTCCCCTGCCAGAGGCTGGGGCTATGTCTCCACTGACCCCCCTGAGACCGGAGGTGACTGTTTTAGCACAGGAAAGATGTTTGTTAATTAACCTCCCCAGGGGTCTCTATCTCTTGCTTTCCTGGCTCTGCTGGGGAGACTGAGGCTGGTGGCATTGCCTTCTGCCAGCCTGGGCAGGAGACTGGGGCAGTCCCACATCCCTCAGCACCAGGTACGGCTCACTAGGAATTATTGGAGCATCCCCGTCTTCCCACTCAAGCAGTGAAACTGCAGGGTGAGGGGAGATACTAAATAAAACCAGCGACTTGTACCTCTGCATAGCTTCAGGGAGGCACGGGCGAGGAGCACATCAGACAGACTTCCTGGGTGTCTTCCAGGTCTCAGCCTGCCTCTCGGCCATCTCGTGCAAGGTTTAGATGCTGCTCTGTTTTATTGCTGCCTGGTGCTTTTGCAAAAGCTCTTCCTGCCCTCCCTTCCCTCTTAGTGCCTGCTCCCCACCAGCATGTCCCCCCCTTCCTTCCTGCTCCCTGCGGCTGAAATGGAGTGCTGGAGTATTTCAGGGATGTCAAAACACACCATTAGTCACAGCCATGAGGCCTCGTGCCCAGGGAGAGGCTGCTGAGCTCTCTGTCAGGCTAAGAACTGAACAGGGTGGGAGATGGGATCAGGGATGAAGGCTTGGTGCAGCCCAGTGAAGGCTTTGGGATTTCTCCCTTTCTGGTGTCTGTGGCATCATTCTGAGTTTGCTCTGAGCAGTGGGTTCGATCAGAGGTTCACTGGCATCAGTTATTCCACAATTTCCATGAGATGTTGAGATGTGGCATATGCAAAATGAGGATCTAGGTTCCCCCCTTGCTTTGTTGGGGGTTTTCCCCAAAAATACTATGCCAAGGCCAAGGGAATCCTCCAACTGTGTCCAGCTCCTGTGTTAGTTATTAGCTCAGGAGAGATGTTTTCTTCCTCTTCAGCCCAGAGGGTTGTCAAGTTTAGCACTTTCCATGTTGAGTCATGTACCTTCTGCCTCAGAGGCCACCTCTAGTGGATTTCAATCAAACATTGGGTTTCCCAGGCAGTTGTTTGAGCAAGGCAGCACAGGCACTAAAACACCCACTCCCCGCAGAGGTGCAGAGTCCTGCTGCCCTGCTCACCATCCATAGGCATCTGCGCTTCTCAGCCTGGCTCAGGTTTGTTATTCTATTTCTTTGGTACCAAAATACTCTTACTTCCTTTCAATTAACAAGCAAGAAATATAGGATCCTGTTAAAAACACACTGTGTGTGTTTTTAAACCTGTGTACAGGCACAGGCAAGATACCAGAGATGCCGGAGCCTGATTTCTGCTCCCTCCAGCGCTGCTCACCTGTCCCCCACTTAGCCAGGCAGCAAGAAAGCTCAGCGTTGTCAAGCTTTCTGTAGAAGAGGTTGAGCTTCATCTCCTCTTGCAATTCTCTGAGGACTGCTGCCTATAAATAAGCACCAAACCAGCTGGAAAGGTGACTTAGAGCAGGGAGGTGTTGGCATGCCCGGGTGATGATGAACCTTACCCCTGGGAGCAGATCTCTGGGGAGGGGCAATTAAGCTGTGGCTAATACTTGGTCCAGCAAAGCATTTGCATTTTCTCTGCCTTGTTTTTCCCAGCTGCAGGTGAAAGGTGTGCTTTAACTCCCTACTATTCTGGGTGCAGAGAGGGGTGCATTTGCTTCATGCCCTCCAGCTGAGACCAGTGTTGAGTGCTTTTATGAAACTGATCTATGCTGGGGAGCTTGTTTGATGTTGACCCATCCTTGGGGCATCCTCTGTGACTTTTAGGGATGGGTGCTGGAGGGTGAAGGGCTTTGTGAAACCTGCTCTACTGTTAGCAAAGAGCTCTGGGGAGTGAGCTTCTTCCTGCAGGCAGTGACCCTGCTCCCCAAGCCCCTGTGCCACCCTGCCCGCTGTAGGGTGTGAGTCTTGCTGGGAGTGAGGGTTCATGCAGTGGTGGGAGCATGTGAGCACAGCTCCAGAGAGAAACCCCTGCAGTGTCTGCTGTTGGGGCACAGATCCTGTCCTGGTGGCTTCTCCAGCCCTACCGCATCTCCTCTGGAATGCCAGCATGCATTCACTGAGGCTTTCCAATCAGGGCTGGGAAATAAGACCCAATTAATTTAAGTGTGTCCTTCAAGGAAAGGAGCACCTCTTCTGCATGTTTCCATGACCTGGATGAGCCCCACGGTGGGCCAGGGTGGCTACTCCCAAGTTGGCTGTGTGGTGAGTTTTAATTGACATGTCGTGTGCTGACTGTGCCTGAGAAAATCAAGCTGTAACTAATGGGAGTTGCTCAAGATGGTGGCTAATTACCATGATTAACTGAGGAGCAGTTTGGGTGACTCTTCCTCCTGCTCTGTGCTCTGCCAATCATCCCAGTCCCGGGGAGGGGGGGGGGGGAGGTGGCTGCAGCCCTGCAGGAACACACCCTGCTTACCTGGGGGGCTTGGACAGGAGAGTGGGAGATGGTACACAGCCCTGTGGCAGTGGGGTGGTCTGCCTGGCCATCGCTTCTCCTCTGCTTTCTCTATAAATAGGGTTTTTCCTCTCTGGAGGCAGCTGGTGAGGGGACTATGGTGCTGTGGGCATGGCTGGAGTTGGGCCCCCTGTTGTGGGGCAGTACGGGGTGAGAAACTCAGTCTTAAAAGCGTGAATATAGGCATGGGGGACATGCTGGGAAACAGGGTCCAGCTCTTGAGTTTTCTCTATCCCATCCTCCTCTGCAGGATTTTCCCCTGTCTCTGGGTCCCCCTTTCCTTTCTGCCACATCAGACAATGGCTTTGGCTGTTTGATCAGCAGCTTACTAAGCAACCTTAAAAAAATCTGTTTACAAAACACATGTCCGCTGATGCTAAGTGAGTCTGGTTCTGTGGGCTGCCGCTTGCCGGCTCCGCTCAAAATGTGTCACTTGCACCGATGGTTATTTTTAGAGCTGAGGTTTGCAAAATGCAAAGGCTGGGCAGGTTTTTCCAGGGTGCCAGATTCCTGGGAGGAGGAAGGGCGGTGATCTCTCGTTCTGTGCCGGTGCATAGCAGCTGTTGCTTTCACCAATGTCCTCCTGGGGAGACGATGCTCACGTGGCTTTCCCATCTACATGGGGATTTATAAATTCTTTGTGTATTTCTCCTGGTCCTCCTTGCTTTGTGCTCAGCAATATTCCTGCCTCCCTACTCCATCTTTGGTGGCTGGTGCTTCCCCGGAGGCTGTTTCAGGCTCCCAGTCTGTCTGCTGTGGCCAGCTGCAGTGCAGCCCTGCCCGTCCTGCCGGCCTCTTCCCTTGCCTGTGCCTTCCCTGTTTCCACTCCAGGAGCAAAGGACCCTGCCTGCTCTGCCAGTGGTGCAAGCTCAGGCTATGCCAGGGTGAATGTTTGCATGCAAACAGCCAAGGAGGCAGTGGGAAGAGTTTGGAGGAGATGGGGAGCACAGCACAGCCCCTCTGCTCACTCTGGCAGCCGGGCTGTCTCTCCAAAGTCAGTGTCAGGATGGAAAGGCAGGAGGAATGGGTTGGATGTTGGCCCTGCTCCCTCCCTAGCCACTCTGGGCTGGACGGCTGCAGTGACCCCATGGTGGTCTCATCAGGAAAGCATCGCTTTGTTCATGTTTACCTTCATACCTGTCTGGGCATCTTCTCTACGCCCTTCCAACCTGCTTCTGACCCAGGCTGGAAAGCCATTGGTCTTGCACCCTATACCCTAACCATAGGCTACTGCTTGGTGTCTCTTCAAGCTTCTCTCTGTTGCTGACTTGTTGCAGCTGGGTTCTGATCTCTGGGGGCCACTTCCCTTTCAAGCCTGGCCTGTCCCACAGTTACCACCCCAGCCTGTTGCAGGTCCCTCCCTTCAATAGCTCCTGGGATGGGAGCTAGTGTGGGGTGCAGGGCCAGACTGAGCGCACTCCTAAGCCCTCATCCTGGCATCAGAAGTGATACTGGGTTTTGGAGCGCCTTATGATCAGAGGGCAGTGTCATGGGGAATGAGGGATGCTCTTGAATGCCTTCTTGTATTGGGATGGTGCTGAGTAAGGAAAGAAGGAAACCAACTCCTCATGGTGCAGCTTGGTGTCCTGGGGAGTCCATGGGCATCTTGTGCATTGCAGTTCAGTCTGGCAGCCACTCACAGGGTTTTCCCCGTCCTTGGAGACAGCACTTTGGTTGAATTTTAAATGCTTCTGTGGAGCGAAGCTAGCTTGCACCAGGCAAATTCAAGAGAACAAGTGAAAGGGGTGAGCAGAGGGTAGAGGCTTTGAAAAAACCTGAATTAATGTTGCCTGTTGGAATAGGAAGTTTCAGGTTTGAAGGCTTTAGGTTTGAAAGCCATCTTTTAAATCTGGTGGTGTTTTTCTTCTGGTGGATGTGATATAAAAAGCAAAATTGAAATGAAGTGTATCGTCTGTGGTGGAGTAGACAGTTTCCACCAGCTACAAATGACTTCCCTTCCCCCTCTTCCCCCCTCTTTTCCTTCTGTTGGCACTTTTTTCTCCCAGTATCTTCTGCCTGGATCTGACACTTTCTTTGCTTAGCAGGTGTCTCCTGCCCTGGTTCCCCTCCTGCACCCTGGGCTGGCAGCACTCACATGTCTTGTTAAAGGTCTGAGAGGGAGAATTTATTACTCTGCTGCAGAGTTTTACCCTTCTGCCAATGAGATACGGCAATGCACAAGTATTAGCCTTAGTCCTTGCTCTTGTGTAGGACCTTTAGAGAAGTGTTGCTGCTCTTTCAGCACAGCGGGGCTGGGTTACAGCTGAACATGGAGCTGGGCAGCAGGGATGCTGCAGTTGCTCTGCCTGCTTTCTTTTCCACTGCCTATTTCCAGCCAAAACTTACTCAGTTGTTCTCATGTCTCACTCAACTTGTGACTGTCGTGACTTTGTTTCAGTCACTTTATCTGTTTTGCTCGTGCAGAAAGCTGTTAGCGTTGCTGGGAGAGTTTATTAGTCTTGAAGCTGTCACCTGTTTCCTACTTGTTATTCCTGGTAGTTAATTTTCTTGCTGCTCTTTGAGAGCTGGAGCTTGTTTTCCCCATGATAACCTTCCAGAGGAAAGCAGCTTTACAGCCTCTGCCCTGGATATGGCTGCTGGGGTGATGGAGAGGGCTTTGGTGTGCTCGGGGATGGGGCTGCAGCTCAGAAGTGGGCTCAGACCTACTCCTATCCACTGTTGGGATTTTTGGGTGACTTTAGCTTGCTTGGGGCAAAAGCTGTAATCTGAGTTAATGTTGTTCTCCTTATTTTTAATTTTGAAAAGCCTTCATAAGTGATCTGATTCCTCTCCTGCTTCCATCATCTATACCGCGCAGCTCACCCCAGGAAGTGAGCCGAAAGCAAGGATGCTTTCTCTGGCATGAAACATGAATTGCTGCTGGGGGCTGTGGAGCAGCTCCTGGAAAGCAGGCAGACTGGCAGCTGAGGCACCGATACTACCAGGGCTCCTGCTGCAGCCTCTGTGTGCCAAACCAGTTGAGTTTCTTGGCCCAGGCTTTCCGAAAGGCCATTGGGTAATGAGATGGGGAACTCCTGCATAGTGGGTATCCTAAAGCAGCTTCTCCCAGGTGATGGAGGAGGGCATGATGCATTGACTTGAAGGTGTCACCAGCTACTTTAGTAAAAGTGGACCTCTGTATGCACTAGATCTGTAATTATAGGGGGTGTGGGTGCTGCCGGGGTTCTCTGTGCCCCAGTGAGTGGCATGCAGGATGCAGAGAATAAAGAGAATTCCCAGTGTGGCTGAACACTGTCACCTCTGCACTGAAGTGAGGAGTGTGGTCAGTTCTTAGCAGTGCTGTGCTCTTCTTTACAGGAGGGTGCATAGACAGGTGAGGGGGCTCTGGGGCACTCCTGTTTATTTCTCTGTGCCTGGAAGCAGTGCCAGCACAGGAGAGCTGGGGTGAGATGATGATAAGAAAGGGTGAAGATGCTCTGTTGGATCAAATATGTATTTTATTAAGAAAAGGCTTATGCTGTGGTTGGGGTGTCCTGCAGCAGGAGGAGTGTCGATTCAAAGTGAGGATTTAAATGCTTTTAAAAGAAAAAAAAAGAAGTTAGACAGATATGAGAGAGCAATTTATAGTGTTTTCATCTTGCTCTTATTCATTAGTTTCCTTAATAACATGAGCTTTTTTCTTTTTTTAAAATATATATATATATATATATATATATATTAGAGGAGACCAGACATAGAAAATAAGTGAAATGTGCCTTCTGAAGCTATGATGTAAAGTAGTGAGGCTTGATATTTCTCCCTTTCAGTTGATATTGGATTCTTGCTATTAGAATACACAAATACACTGCACCAGGAACTGATTACCCCATCTCATCCTCTTGTAGCACATCAATTTTAATGTTGCTTTATGGGATTGTATTGAGAAATGCTTACATCCGCCCAAGCTCCTTTGGTGTGATGGTCTAACTGTCACTGGGTGTGGGAAGGACCCTTGGTTCAGAAGCACAAATGGAGGTCTTATTCATATGGTGATCTTGGCATGTAAAATGAGGATAGAGGGAGATCTGTGAGTGTTGACCTTCCCGTCTCCTGCCCCAGTGTGAGGCTCCTCTAACAGGCTGGACTGAGTGGACATAGTCAACAGAAACAGCTGCTGCCCATGTGCTGCTGGTGTCTTTGTGCATGTCTACATTGCTGCTGTTAAATCACCTGGGCTGCCAGCGGCTATTGCTGTGCATCACTGGGAGGAGAAGACAAATAACCCTCCCCAGGCTGTGCGTGGTTCTCAGCACAATATATAAAAGCTGTCTCGAGGAATGTTTAATGTGTTTCCAAAGGGCTGGGGGGTATGGGTTCCTTCAAAAGGTCTCCTTACATGCTGGTTGCATTAGATGTATTTACTTGGATTTTAGCCTCTCAATTTTTTGGGGTCTCTAGTTTTGTGGATTCAAGGTTGAATGCTGCAGGCTCTGAGTTGCTGTATCCTGCTGTTTCCTCCAGCCAAGGAGATGCAAACATTGCACTGGGATACAGAAATATGTAAAAATTCTGATTTGTGATCTAAAAAATGAGCTGAAAAACATTAGCGCTTATAGTCATGTTTTCAGGTCTGTTTCTGTTTTCTGAAGCTTTGGGGCCAAAGAAGAACAGGACGGAGAAGTGGAAGGGACTTCTGGTCTCATCCTGTTTTGGTTGGGGAGCAGTTTATTCTGGTGGCCTCTCAGTGATGCTTAGTGTGGTTGAGGATGTTCTTGTCTCCATTTCATCTTGATGCCAAACAATTGTACTTTGCATCTTTTCTCCAAACTAGTGATTCTTCCAGATCGTGCTTGTTTTCTGGACTCCTTTCGCTAAATCAGTGTCTTCCTTGGAATGTGGTTTCTGTTTTGATTTCCCCCTCACCTCTCAGAGGCCTCAGTGGCTGGGGTTTCTTTGGGGATTGTCAGACACAGCTGCTTATCTAGTGCTGAGCTGAACTTTCCCTTGTTTCCTGCCTCCAGGCCCCTGGGTTTTCAGAAATAGCCAAAGCATCATTAGATTCGGAGGATCCCTCAGGCACACTGCAGCGGATTGGGATGGCAGACTCTCCCTGGGAAGACCTGAGGGCTGAGCTTTGGTTAGAGCATCCTTGCACTGTGGCTGGACTAGTTGGGATGCTGCAGCCTGGGAGGAGCAGGGTGGTGGGTGGCACCACCAGGATGCTCTCCCAACCTGGGATGGTGCATGCTGGCAGGCTGGGTGAGACACATGGAGAAACCCTGTGGAGGAGAGGGGGTAGAGGTTGTTCCAGCCAAAACACTGTGGCTCTGCAGCCCACTCGTCCCTGCCTGTGCCGCTGGGGGCTGTCTCCCTCCCTGGTGTGGGATGAGGTGTTAGTCAGGCACCGCTGGCATTAGTCACGTTGGGAGGTGTGCCGGGGCCACGGTTATGACACCTGTGCGACCTGGGAGAGTTGTAGGCAGAACCTGTTTTTAACAAGGATTGCTTTGGACCCAGAGGAGGTTAATCAGTCCAGGTGTGACAGCGCCTGCAAGGTCCCATCACACAAAGATGGTAGGGTGAACCATGGCAGGAGCTG
>JBCJKH010045594.1:6182-22703 GCA_039877255.1 Loriculus beryllinus | reverse complement strand
ATAGGGATCTATACAGGTAGCTGTTGGTGTTTGCACTTTGGCTTCTTTTGGAGATGAAAAGCAGGCACTTATAGGACGTGATTTTTCTTATAATAAAGTAGGTGTTTCAGGTGGGTCTCAAGAAAATTACCTATACCTCTTCATTGCTTTATAGACAAGGTAGATAGCCAGCTAAAGAATGGATGTCTACAATGAGAGTATTGAAACCTACATAAATCCCAGACCCTTGCTGTTGGTAAAAAAAAAATGCAGCATGCAAGGCTTGGGACATCACACTGAACAAGAAACAAAATATGAAATGAAAAGGTGAATAAAAGCAAAATGTGTTCAACTAGTTGAGTACTGTTTATTTTATTGACTAAATGATATGGGAGAGCCTATAATGAACATGGTGTCGTATGACAGTTATTAACTGCATCGCAGTGACTTTGCACAAAGTGATGCTGTCTGTAAAAACTTAATTCTACCACTTGTTAACTTTTAAATCCTTGGCTTTGCGACGCTGCAGATTCTTCAGAAGAAATGCCTGTGTGTTTTTAGAAGTCAGACTGAAAAACCTGATTTTTTTCATGATAAATCGCCTGTTGACAGAACCAGAGACTTCTATCGCAGAGATCTTTGTCACTTCAGCAGCCGAATAACTGATAGCAGTATCAGATTGTCATCACCTGTGTTTACCAGCAGTAAAGCAGAATAAAAGGTGCCTTTTCCAAGGTGTTTTATAGGCCATAGCGGGAGAGTTGTGAAGTTTAGGAAGTTGGAGTTACGCTCTGCATTTTGAAATTCCTTTGGCGGTCAGAGATCCTTCTTGACTGCATCTATCATGGTCTCTTCCTCAGTCCTCTGAAATCAGTCCTCTCAGCTAATCTCGGATTCACCATCTTCTCTTAAGTCTTGGTAGCTGGGAAAATGCTAATGAACAAAAGCACAGCCTCTAAACACTATGCTTACACCACTTTGGTAAATTATAAATAAAAGATTTCTCAATGACAAGCAGACAAATAGAACAATTATTTTCTCTTAAAAGGGGCCTAAAAATCAACTAAGAAGTTTATGCTTGCTAAAACAGCACCTTGGATCTTAAAGTCTGGATCTTTAGTCATTACTTGTCCCAACCTAGTCCTTCCATTGATTCTTCCTTCTCCCTTGCTTTTGCATCAGGTGTTAGTCTTCTACTTGCTGCCTGGGTGCCTGAGGTGGGAGTGTTTGAGGATGCTGACTGTCGTCAGATAAAATAGGTAAGGTTTCATAAGAAAAGCAAAGCATTTGGCTATCCTTGCATATGCCTTGCAGCTTGTAATACCACCATGGAAGCAATCTGCCCATTTCCATTGAGCTGTGTCTGTCTGTGTGGTCTCTGAAAGGATGAGGCATCTGTCATAGCAGCCAAAATCTGTGAGAAAACATAATATATTTGCAGGCTCATGTCTTAAATTTGTTTAAATATCAAACTGTTCAAAAGAGCTAAGAAATAGAGTTGGTCTGCCCTACCACTGGCTTTCCTGAGCATCCTAATATGCTGCAGCACTGTAGAAGGAAGGCCAAAGCAGCAAAGGGAAGTGTTCACAGTCTTGTTTCAAAATAAGGTACAGGAAACCTCAGATTGTGCTAGACCAGCCCAAAGGAGTAATTTCTGAAAGCTCTGCTTTAAATATTTCTTGTGCTGTGTGCTGCAAAAAAGCATCTGCCAAACCATTCACAGGCTTGGTGTTGAACAGTGAACTTGAGCTGGGAAGGGGCAGATCATTTAATAGTGACACCACATAGTTTGTTGTTACTGAAGTCCATATTTATCCTATTAATAAAGAGTTTGGCTTTAACATTTTGTGTAAATGAGGATAATTTATTACATGGAAAAAAAAGAAAGCAAGGAAAACAGATTGCTCCAGAGAGCAAAGAACTGTATCACTGCAAACACACATAATGAATGCACTTTATAAAGCATTTTTAATTAAAAGTTTAAGTTGAATTATTTCATTTCATTGCAAAACTTGAGAATGTTTTAGCAAGCATAAACTTCTTAGTTGATATTTAGGCCACTTCTAAGAGAAAATAATGGTTATGTTTATATCTGTCTGCTTGTCATTAAGAAATTGTTCATTTATAGTTTACCAAAGTGGTGTAAGCATAGTGTTTGGAGGTTGTGCTTTTGTTTGTCAGTGTTTTCTCAGCTATCAAGACTTTTTAACAGTGGTAATTATTCTTCTTCATAAGACAAATGAATAATAATAACACTTGCATTCTTTTTTTTATAACAGACTTGTAGCTTAGGAACATTAGTACTTACTGTCCCACTCTTCATAACATAGGCTATATATGATCATATTTAAATACACACATAGAAAATATGCATCTGCTATGATGCAGTGTCTAGTGTCTTGAAATGATTGTTTGCTTTGAGCATATCTTTGAGTGAAGAAGGTTGTGTCATCTCTGTCCCACAAAACCTCAGGGTTTGCATAAAAGCTTGTTGCATAGACTGAAGCTAAACTACATTCACAGCTTTTGAAAGTGTTGAGAGATTGGAAAGGAAGTTGGGTGCTAATGGTGAAGACAAGTGTTTTCTACCTTATGGTCTCCACTGCTGCCAACAACACATATCCACATGAGATGAAGCCACGAACAGCTCTGGGAATGACCCATCCTCTTCTCTCTTTAATTTAGGGTTCAGTATCAACATCTCAGGAAAGTCTGGAGCTTGAAATAGGGGTTGGATGTCTAGTCAGGAAATCAACTATTGCTTGGAGATATTAAGCTTTAATAGAAGGGAAAAAAATATTGTACTTAAGCAGAAGATGACTTACTTATTTGGCTTTTTTTCACATACGTGTACTGTATAGCCTCCCCCTGCGGTTCTTCCTGACCAGTAAAACAGACCTGTTTGATTGATTTTTGGGTAAAGATGGTATACCTTTTACTTATAATGCTTGGGAAGTGGTAGGTGAGACACAGAACTTGTGACACATCTCATTAATATTCCCTCCTCCTGATACATCCAGACTTAGGTATTATTAGATATTATTTATTTCCTGGTCACCATGAGATTTAGCTTTGAACCGGGGAAAGGCATTTGTCTTCCCTGGTTTAACGGAACATAACGTGCTTGCCTATTGCAGCACCACAGTGAGATTTACACAGGTAAATCTGCTCTTGAAGAGGAGAGGGACTGAGACTGTCCTTGGAGTGTCATGCTGTACTCTCACAGAAGCCAAGTTCACTCATGACGCTTTGTTCAAGGGAATGAGCAGAAGTTATCCTCAAATAACCTTTAGAATTTTCTAATAAATTCACATATTATAAGAATAAAGGCCTTGCATGTGTGTTAGGAAAAAATGGTGCTAGCCCTTTTTAATACCTCCAAATAGCGCTTCTATTGATGTAGATTAGAAGCTGTATTTGGCCACAGGAAAGTGAAGGAAACCACACAAAGAAAAGAACTCTTGAGAACCATTCCAATGAAGTTTGGAGTGAGCAAATTAATTTTCCAAAGTTTAAATTAGAATTCCTCTTTGTGAATCCAGAGTGTTTGCTGTTCAGCTTTCATGAAATGCTTCTTTTCTGTTTTAGGACCTCAGCCTTTTTTTTCTGTTCGAAGCTTCTTTTCTGTTTTAGGATCTTAGCCTTTCCCACAGACATAAACAGGTTCCAGTTTGCCAGTTGGTCCCCCTCCTGGCTACCAGAAGTTCTGCTTGAGTAATCTCACAACTTGCAAAACTGGCATATTATAATATGATTTCATTTTGGGTTACAAGGGTTTCTTTCCTTTTTTCTCCATGTAAGTTTTGAGCTTTGGGGAGCATTTTAGGCTCGGTCATTTCCCTCCTACATCATCATTTTGCATTGTCAAGCGTGCAAGGAAAGAGATAAGAAGCTGTCTTGGCCCTTTTCATAGTGCCAACCATCAATACACTTCTCTTTCCAAAGCCATCATATTTGAGCACAGAATCCAACACCTTCTGAAGGAAACTTCCACACTTGTCTTTGAATTGCTTTTTCTCTGCCCCAGAAAAACGTTGACACTGCTTTTCCGGCTTTTGTAAAGAGACCACAGTCTTGGCTACACTGATGCAAGGAACAAGAAAGCATGATTGTACTCAGACTTTCTTACTGCAAAGACTGTTTATACATGTTTTGAAACCTCTCTCAGGCCATTGCACTAAAGTTTCAGAGTGCTTTGATTTTCAGATGATGACGTGTGATATGGGGAATGCTTTTGGGCTTAGTTCACTCTAGTCAAGTCATAACAAGTCTTGGTATGTTTATATCTCATCCTGCTCTGTACCGTAGTGCCCTGCATTCATCCAAGGCATTGACTTTTAGACCACCCCTTCCAGGTAGCAGGGACATAACCTGATACCAGAAGATTAGTATAGGAATTGTAAATATTATCAATAGGATACGGACAGCATGATTTTGCTGGTTTTCCCACATGTACATCAGATATTCTTTCCTGCTAGTCTTCATTTCATACATTTCTGAAGCTAAGCTGCTGCCAGGAGGTGGTGCTGATGTACTCCTGTTGCTCCGGAGCTGCGTGATGTCTCTTGAGCGCACTGGAGGAAGAGGCAGTTTGATTTTGGCAGGCAGGCAGGAGCTAGCATTTCTATAGCTAACATTTCTATGTCAGTTAATTTTCATGTCACTGAAGCTACCTGCAAATATTGTGCTGCTGTATTGACTGCTGTGAGGGAGAGCTAAACTTTGGTCTATCTTCTGCTCCTAAAACATGTTGCACATCCTTCCAGCTGTCAGGCTCCTCAGCTGCAAGATGGCAGTCTTGATATCTAGAAACTCTCTAAGGAAAGCATTAGAGATTAAGCAACAAATGTTAAGATCAGGCAATAAAGATGTGAAATACAAGTGCAAGCTGCACATTTTGTAAAAGCAAATGGTTTGGGAGAGTGGTTCAGAGTGATGTACATCAGTCTGAACTGTATTGCATTGGAAAGGTGGTGGTATTTCTTGTGTACCTTCCTGCATTGGCATGCTCCCATGGGACCTGGAGACCTACAGAGGCCATTTCACCTGGGGAAGCAGTGTTTCAAGATGATGTAATCAAGACCAGCATGATCTTTCATTCACCTTCAATAGTCCAAACACATGCCTGTTACAGACTTGCCCTGGAAAAGTTAAAGCCCATTTTCTTCGCGACCATCTTACAGCTCCTTGCCCCTCACCAGACTGTTGTGCTGGGCCCAGCTAGTCTGTCACAGCCCTTTAGTTTGCTTTTGTGGCTTCAGACAACATTTGCCTCACTTTGGACTTCTGGGTAATGAGCAGGCTTCTGAAGCATTTCTCCTTTGTGTTCTGCATAGTCAGCATGGCCCAGAAAGCCAGGCTTCTACCTCTGCAGTTCGCATGAGCTCCTGCTTGCACTACTATTCTGAACATCTTTCTTGCTGCTCAGCTGCTGCTCTCCTCTTTTCTCTTCCTCTTTTTTTCTGATAACTAATATACCTGCATAAAAATTCCCAACTACTTCTAAAGCTTATTCTGCAGAAATCTTGCCCAAAACCTACAGTCATGTTAGCAGGTAAAAGCTGAGGAGAGCTGGTATTGAAGAGACAGTGATTGCCCGGTGGCAATCACTTCAGGTTCTCCTTAAATGATCTTTGAGTAGACCCAACTTGTGTTTCTTGGTGTACAGTTAAATTATTGTTGTTTCACTCCATGGCTTTCCTTCTGTCTGTTGTTTAATGTCTGGCATACAGTTCTTCATCTAAACATGTTTTCTTTCACATCTTCCTATAGGCAGAACTCATCTTCTGGCTGATGGTCTGCTTCACAGTCACGCTCTGATGCTTGTTGTCTGTCTTCAAAATGGCATAATCTGTAACAAATGTACCATGTAAGTAAGTTAGAAATACATTGATCTTTATTCCTACTCTGTCTGCTAATGCTTGATAGGCAAAGAAGTATTCAGGAGGATAATGTCATAAAAATCTTGGGAGCACAAAAATGAAAATCCTACTGTTAAGCCACTAGTATAAAAGACTTGACTCCATGAGGACAAATAAATCTGCGTATCACATAAATTTCTTCTCTGGACAGTAATGCTCAGATTCACAGCTTCCAGGTACTTTCAAATTTCACATTAGTTTTGTCTTTCACATAAAGATCTGTCTCAGCATGACATCGTGGCATTTACTCCTTCCTTCCACTACAAGTCTATGCTAAAGTTAACTGTAAATTCAGCCTTGTAACTAAGTTTAGCTTTCAGAAGAATGTATACTCTTCAAGGAAGTTTATGGCATTTTCTGAGGTTTAGTTCCCTTTCAAATGGCCTTATTTAAAATACTGTACTGCAATGCAGTCTTGAGCAGTGAAACTCATAATTCCCATGTTTCTGCACGGACAGAAGGAAGTTGATGGTCTGATTGGTTTGCTACACAAGCCTCTGGAGAGAGAAAACCAGTAAGGGGTATATCAAAGACCTTGCTGTACAATAATGTGTTTCAGTAAAGTCTGCTCCATAAGAAAGATTAAACTACTGCAACCAGGATCAAGTAAAATGTGAGCATTTGATTGCTAGGTAGGAGAGGAGCAAGATCACTGTGACTGGTATTCTACTGAAGTCTACAAGAATTCACAATATCCTCTGGGCTTCTGTTGTAATGACCCAACAAGTTCCTTTCTGTGTGGGTTGTTTAATTTTGGTTTTTTTTTATCACTATTAATTAGCTTAACCTGGTGGTTATCCCCTGCCCCTCCTTCAGCCCCCTTTCTCCAGTAAAAAGCCTCTTCCATAAAGGTAGGTTTTGATGAGATTTGGTTGAGTAAGTGCAAACAGCAATGTTTCTTTTGGCTATGACTCACTGATGAACTCAAATATCTCCAAACAATTATGTGAGGAAATATTTCCATTGAAACATACATGCTTTCTCTTGTCACAGATCATTGTCAGACCAAGTTTTCCAAGTCATATTCTCAGGTTGTCTGTGACCCTACTATGTAAGACTGTTACAAGTTATTCACTTGTATCTCAGTGTCGCACTACAAAGAGGTGTTTCCAAGCATCTTTCTCATTAAGAAATGGCAGGGCTTTCTATCCTTGCCTTCTTGCTGGACTGTGTTTGTTACAGTCCTATTTGAAAAATTTAAGTCTCAAATTGCTTAGGGTCAGGTTTTGTCTTGGATTATGACATGAGCACAAAGCAGGATCTCTCTGGAACTAGTAATTTATGCGGTGGTTTATTTTCTGATGACAGACCAGGGTAAATTAGTCTAATTTATATCAAGAGCATGTTAAGGTATTAATAAAAGCTTTCTCTCTAGGTTAAATGTAGTTTGCATGGTTATAGAGCATCTTGGGTTAAGTTCATGCAAGTAAGTTCTGAGGTCTGGAGGTAGAGGACTAGGTCTTAGTACAGTGAGGGATAAGGTAGAAAAGAAGTTTCCATTTGTCTCTGGCTTGGCCAAAAACTCATTCATGAGGGTGCTAGAGTGACTTATTCTGGTGCATCAGTGGTCTGCTCTAGTACAAAGTCTTCCTCAGCTCACCCTTACCATACAGGTCCAGAGCTGCTGTAGGGGCAGAAAGAACACAGTGTATAGGTGCAGTTCATTCCACACTCTGATAAACTGGGTATTCTGTACCCACAGCCTTGGTTCCCAGACAGCAGGGGAGGTGCATCAGGATGCCAGACACCTCCATCTTTGTAGGAGAAAGTTAAATGTCCCACTGAGGGCTATCGTATGTGATCACTTGAGTACTTTCTGGTTCTGCATTTCAATGATTCCATTACACAATAAGCCAGGAAAAAATAAAACCCCATAAATACATTGCCTATGACCCTGGAAATGGTAGTTTTGCAGAACCGCTTTCCTGTGTTTTTCATTCAAGGCATATTTTGCTGTTCATTACAGTATGTCAGTGTGACAGTAGCATTATTCTCTTATTTACAGTTCTTCCTTTCTTTTTGGCAGTGAAAATGAAAAGGAAATCAATGCCATTAAAGAGAATAATGACAAACTCACCTCCTGCAAGGTCTGTGCTCACATACTTATTTTTTTCTGAATTTTAATCTCTGGATGTACTTGTATAGGAGTGATGGAAGAACGGAGGAAAACTCCAGGAAAGCACCACTGCAAAAGAGAAATACTGTGGCAGGCTACTGCATTTGCAAAAGGTTGAAACCAATCCAGTGTCCTGTGCCCTCCTCTGCCCTCCTGGCCTTTACAAAAATCTGCTACATAATTAGAAATGTCAGGGAATAGCTCGAGAGAGATCAAATTAAATGACACAGGAGCCAGTACAATTCTATAGCAATCAAACAACACTCAAACTTCAGTAACATCATTGTGTCTTTCAGTCAATCTGTGCATCACACTGTGAAGCCTCAGATCAAAAATCTGTTAAAAATCCACCAAGGAAGTTTTCCATCAGGCAAGAGCCTGTGGTCCCTCACAATTTATTAAGTTGGGGCAGCATCTAACATTGAACTGCGCCAGCAGGACAGTATTTCATTGCCCTTTCTGTGCAATTCTGAACTTAAATCCTTTTATGAATTTCCAGATTGTGAGCAAGTGTATAAGGGAAGGCACAACATTTGGAAACCACTTGGATTTTCAGAAGTGAGAAGGCTGCAGCATGACACTGCTCTCTGCAAGAATCTCATTCTTCTGTGCTGTGTCTCTCAGTGAACTATATTGGCTGCTCAGTTCTTCCTGAGCATGAATTTTACTGAGGAATGAAGCAACAGGGACAGAGGGCAGCGTGTACATCCAGTATGATGCCTCTGTTCTGGAGAATGGGGCAGCCAGGCAGCATTTGAAATTGCTGACTATAAAGGACGAAACAAATCCCATTTGCATACTACTCTAAGGGAGGGTTTTGTCATTAGTGGCGCTCATCCTCTTTGTACTGTACCAGTCACAACCTCTGAAACAGCCCTGCTGGGCTGATAGGAAGCAATTTCAATGGGCTCGAAAATGGTTCAGTAAGATAAAAATTTTCAGTGGATAATTACTGGGCTAATATTTCATAGGTCTGACTGCTTGCTAATTAACATACCTTCACTAGATCTGCCTGCAGCCACAGGAGAGCCCATCATGGAGTGAGCTACCAAATTATGTAGTAAATACTGTAAGGTAACTTCATCCAAAGACAGGCTGCCTATGTGTGATATGGCTTGGAGGTGCTATATTTTTGGCTGGCTGAAAGGAAAGCTAAGCTAAGCTGAAATAGAAAAAGGTACACTAGGCTGTGAGTATGATCTGGCAGGTGAATGAAGATCATGGAGGAGAACAACATCGGGGCAGGCAGTGATGGGTGTGTGCTGTAGTCTGAGGTTAAACATGGAGAAGGGCACCTAGAGCAGATGACAGTAGACCACATAACAATACTAGCATAGGAGCAGAAAGCAATAGGTTTTGGCATAACTGTTTCAGTAACAAAGCTGCACAGCAGGGTCTGGCCAGTTGCATACGCTTGTGTAGTCAGGATATCTATGGTCCCCAAAGTAAAGAAGAGCATAAAAAGGGCTGTTGTATGCAAAGTGGTTTTGTATCTGTGTGAGACAGAGAGAGAAAAAGGGCTTAGTTAGTCTCTTGCTGAGTAGGAATGTTGGCGTTCTCATTGAAAGCACAGAGTCTGCAGTTGTTGGGGCCATAATTTCATTATAGCACATTCACGTACCTGGTTCTGATGCTCCTGATGTACAGAGGTTGCACAACTTGCATGAGAATTTACTTTCCTAGTAAGCACTGCATCCTGTATCCTCAGCACATTTCATACATCATGGCTGGTTTCCCCTGGGACAAAATATTTCTGTTTCAGCTGCATTACCCAAGAAATACACCTGCTCCTTCATGTAATCAGCACCGTCTCTGCCGAAGAGTAAATAGCTACACATTTACCTGACACGGCAGATGTTAAACATGCTTGCAAAATTGCAAGTAACAATTGAGAATTAGCTCTGCAGTATCCTCCATAAATATTATGAAGAAAGAAAATAATTAAAAGACACTGCTTTGTGCAGTTTTCTCCACTCGTGCATTTGTTCTGCTCATGAGTAGAAGAGTCCTAGACAACTTGTGCATATATAGAAGTACATATGTTTTTGCATGCTTTTAAATATTTACCCTAGATTGTAGAAACACTGTATGCTAGGCATGTACGTACACATGCATTGGAGAAATACATTCATAAATAAAAGGGTAGATCATTTGCATGTGTATATGACTGTGTGGCATGTAAGACTGCCAAAGGAGGAGGAGAAAAAGTAGATTCACTGCTATTTTACTGCTGGTTTTGAAATATTTTCATTGCTACCTTCAGAATTCTGCCAGTTCTTCCATTTGGTAGAAGACTTTGCTGAGGAGCAAGATGGGAGTCACCAGCAGCTTGGTTGTGTCTTGTCTCTATGAGAGGGAATGCCTCCTGGCTTGCAGCATCTGAGCTCAGCAGTCACTAGCAGCTAAAGCAAAAAGTGTATCCTTGTCTCCTTCATAACCTTGCAAAATTCTGTCTTGCATGCAAGTATGAGATCATACCACAGCCTTATGTTTTCTGCTTGCTCCCTCAAACATTCTTCACGTGGGGAGAGGAGAGATATGCCTAAGGATCTTAGCTGTAATTTCCCTGTTATGTTCTCATCTCACATAATAACACATTCATCTTACAGAGAAAGCATACATATATACCGTATGTGATTTTACATGTACTGTATGTATATACATATGTGATCTTTTAGATATCTACACAGGGACTCACATACATGTGTATACCTGCTTTACTTTCTGTGTCTAGTTATTACCAGACACATACAATTCTAAAATAAAAGGCTGTTAATGATTTGTATTTAAATAATACAAAAATATTTCTGTGTTATAGTATATAATGTTGATATGGATGATTCCATAGAACTTTAGAGGTATCTGTGTTAGGATGCTTCATGTAAGCATACTTACTTTATACAAGACAAGATTGCATTATTGTATGTATGTATGTATGTACAACCTAATTTTGTAATGCAGGAATATATATACATTTATATATACGTTTAGACTAACCCCAGGAGATGTCAAGCTAAGTTGCTTCTAGCAACCAGATGCTAGTTTGAAAGCTAAGGCACTGCTTGGGCTGTTTATGCAACACAGCTACTTTAGGAGAGAGAGCTGGTGTTTGAAATCTGAAAAAGATGCTTCAGCAGCTGTGCTTTCAGCCACTGAGTGTGGCATTCCCTTGCTGCTCCCTTTCATCCATAGAAGACCGTAATTGAATAGTAAGTAAATCCTTTGCTGCCTGAATCAGCCAGGCAGCAGGCCCAGAGGTCCTTTCAAATCAGGGTTTTTACAGTTCTTCCTAAGCCACAGGAGATGCTGGTGCTCTTCTGCTTCACAAAGACAAACAAAACCACAGCAACACAAAACTGTGGGAGGAACAGCTCAGGAAGCTCAGCATGGAAGCTATATGGCGACAAAGTCCTGCTTGTTCCATTACTATATAGTAGCCTGAGTAATACAACAGCCATGGAGAATCATAGTTTCTTTACCATAATGCGAATTACTGGTCATCCTCACACATGATCCTACCTCAGCCATTCCAGGAAGAAAGTAGGTTAATAACCTTTCCTGCCCTCTCTGCCCTCAGATGTGTCTTTATTTGCGTCTTGCTGGGGGACAGCACTGGCCGCTTGGATCTCCTGTGGCTGAGGAGGGGTGGGAAAACTTAGTACAAGAAGTCCTTGAGGAAAACCTCATCTTCACATGGGGGCAGGACGGAGCAGTCCTGTCAAAGTAGCATTGCACTAACTCCTTTCCACCTCCTGGCTGCTATTTGGGAAGAAGCAACCTCTGCTAAGGGTTACTCTGCTGCAGCTACCTGTGTCTTTACATTACAGCCCATTTCATAATGGAGAATCACAGGGAGCTGTTTCCTGCTTGCACCTGCTGGTCTTCAAGGGAAGTTAATAAAACTTCTCATCATCGCCAGGGACCTCTGAGTGAGATGCCTCTCTGAGTGCAGTGACCACACGTTCAGACAGGCATGTTCAAAATTAATTTGCCTTCCCCCTTTTTCCTTCAGGTTAAATTCCCATTATTAATGAAATGAGCTTTCCTGCCAGCTAGATTGAACCTTCAGTTTGCTCTCTGTTTACTTAGAGAAGAGGTTAAAATGGTTATCTAAGAGAAAATGCTGTATTTTCTTTTGTCTTGCATGGCATGTTGTTATTTAAGGCCTAATCCAGCAAAGCAGAAGCTCTTGCTATCCTGTTGGGAAGTTAGGAGTAGCATCATGCTGCTTGTGTGCTAAAATTTGGGTGCCTTTCTAAATGATCTGTCTGAATAGGTACCTCACTGGTGACACTGGAAAGTGGATGAAACCCACTGCTTTTGTTTGGCTGGCTGCAGTAAGTTTTGCATGTATGTGGAAGATTGCAGGATGCAGAGCTGTGTGGAGTCAGAACCATTCTGCTTCATATTTCAAAATCTCTTCTGTGTTTGAACTGTGAGCTGTGACGTTCCAGTACTGGCACAGAATCTGCAAAGAGTACAGTGTTGTGGGTTGTGTCTGTGTTTCAGCCTGATTTAAAACCTCTCTTCTAGCAACCGGTTGAATAACTGTTACCATCCATTAACTGAATTTAGGTACTGGATGATCAATAAAACATGATATTCTTTGAGTACTTTGTGCTCAGAGCATGTAAGGACACAGCAGAAGAAGCACCTCTGATAAAAGACTCTTGACTAAGTTTTCCAGTTCTTCCTTTCCCAACTCCTTCATTCTCCTCCTAAGAGCTAGTGAGTGCTAGACTCCAGTGTCTTAAGCCTTTGTGGTTGGTTTTTTTTTTTTCTGTTTTGCTCCTAACTTCTTGCAATGCACCGAGATGATAGTCATATTCTAGTCTCCCTACCCACAGCACTGTTATGAAAGAGAGAGGGCCTGAGCTGGACGGAGTGCAGGATGATCCATCCACCATCCACTGGCACAGCATAAAGCAGCCTGGAGGGTCTCCTTCTGCTGTGCTCAGGGGCTCAGTCACACTGCTGGGGGACAAATAGCAATAATCAGGCCCAAAAAGAAACATATTTTATAGGTTCTCTAGTTCTTTTCGCTATGGTTATCCTAATGTTGGCAGATAAAATGACTCTTTCCTGGTTTTCTAGGGAGGTTTTGTTGAGTATGACAGTGCTGTAACTGCTTCTTATAGATAATAGGTTTAGATGTGCAATAAGCTCTGTATTGCTGCAATGTGCTCTTAATCCTTTCCTTTACAAGGAGATTTTAAATAAGCACCTCAACTAATTTACTCCACTGGATGATCATTCACCATTTTCCCTTTGTGTTTGGGGTGTTGCACATGCCCACCAGTAAACAATTGCTCTTGGATTTCAGTTTCATTCAACTGCACATGTTTTATAAAGTCGCACAGAACTATGTGTACAACAAAATGCCTCACAACAGCAAATATGAAGCATCAGAAAGATTAATGTAATGGTAAAGTCTAATACAGTGCCAAAAATAACAGTTCTTTGAATGCATGTTTAACAGATGAGTTGCTCATTCTACAGTAGTGGGCTGTATAAGGCTATTTATGCATAAATCACTTAGTTCAGCCTGATTTCTGCACTGACGGGACATAATGGATCTTTAAAAGTTTTATGAAAGAATCACAGACTGTGAAATTAAAGGAGGTTCTGTTGTTTAACTTTGCATTTCTATCAACTGTCAGGAATATCACAACAGTAGAAAAATACCTGTTTTCTCCTAGAAAAGAACATTTTATAAGTAGTATTAAATCTGAAATAATGTTAATTTATTACTGAAAAAAATTTAGTACCAGTGTATTTTTCACTTCATATGTGGAATTTTTAAAATAAAAGCCAACAGCATTGTGATAAATTGATTCACTTTCAGGAAGAATGATGGCAATATTTCATCAGCATCTTATCTGAGTTGCAAGGCTCTTCTTTCAGAACAGCATTAGACAACACAGACATTGGAGAGATCTGGGTCTTGTGCCTACGGGCATAAGTGTATGGTGTTATTTAGGAAATTCAGTCTGGTCAGGTTGGAGTAAGTGGGGAAACATTTGTTCCCATCATTTGGGGGCAAATAGACAAAGAGGAATGATTTGAATCACACTGCTTTTTCGCTGACCACCATAGGTGTGATAATTTAGCACAAACACACTCCAGCAGTGAATTCCTTTCCTCTGGGGGCTAGGAAGGAACAATGGTCTCCTGAATCCACAGCATCTATCCTGCAGTACTCATGCTGATATAACAGCACCTTGCTATTGACTGTGTCCTTGTGACAAAATGAAGGCATTAGTTGTTGCTGTACTAGAGATAATGACTACTGTGCTGACAATAGCTTGCTACTACGTAAAGTTTTAACAAATCTACTGATCTCCTCACATCCTTTCGCATCTTAGTTTTGAAATAATTACTCAACAACTTAATCTTCTTTGTTTTCCAGGCTTCTTGTAGAAGGAACTGTAATGATGTAGGGTCCCTGCACACCCACCCCTTTATTCCTCCAGCTGTTTAATTTTGAATATGTGTCAAATACTTCATCTGCACATTTTTCCAAGGTGGTTAATGCTTTGACACTGGAAAAACAGGCAGAGAGCTGTGAACCAGCCTGGCAATATCTTTGGCCATGCGGTACATACTTTAATAGGTATCAGGACTGAACAGAAATGGAGAAGGAGATGGAAATTATTCCCAAGGCCCATGTACTTTCATGGACATGAAAAGTAAGCTTAACCTTTTAGAGGAGCCTTTTGTGCTGCAGTGGCTTGCCTCAGACACCGGTAGCAGGTGAAGGAGCCTTTCCTGTGGTTTGAGCCTTCTGGATGTGCAGTAGCTACATGCAAAGACCTCCAATGATTCAGCCTTATCCTCCTCACAAATCCTTCTGGACTCTTTCTGCAGCTAATGTCCTGGTGACCTGCTGGTTCACCCTTAACTCTCTGTGTAGGAACAAGAAAATCGAGGTTGAGAAGTCTAAAAGGATTTGCTGTGCAGCTGAAAGGGAGCAATCCGCGGAAATGTCCTGCAAATGGATCCTGAAGACACTGCATACAGTTACTATAAATTATTGACAAAGAATAGAAAAAACTGCACTTAATGCATCAAATAGAATGAAGATAGCTGTTTCCTTCCCTCACACTTTCTCTCTAATTCCTGTCACAATCTAATATGGAGCTCCCGCTGCAGACAAAATTAAGAAGAAGGACTGTTTAACCTAGACAGGGGTTTGTTTACACAAACATTGCAGTGTGTGATGCAGGGCGATTCATCGTAACATAGTTCTGCATCTTGTTAAAACTCTTATACTATCAGATTGCATTTCCTTACTTTGCATGATAAGTATCTTCTAATGTTATTTGGTGGCTGCAATGCCCACTGTAGTAGTTGTATGGTCTGGGACACTTTTTATGCTGTTCTCTGCTGTAGGAAAGCAATCTTAATGTAGTAGTACTCCTGCAAAGGCTTATTCTGTGCAATGATATAGCCAGGCATAGGAGAAGCACACCAACACTTCCTCTCACAATGAATCAATGTTGACCGAAAGAAGAATCTAAGGGTTTTTCTGTAGATCTCCAGGCAAAATCACAACAGAACTCCTCTCAAAATTCATTAAATAGGTACAGAATATATGTCAGTAAGAGAATCTTTGTCAGTCTTTGTCAGTGACATGGATGGTGGGATTTGCCAGTGAAACCAAGCTGTGTGGTGCAGTCAACATGCTGCCGTACAGAGGGACATTGAGAGGTGGGCCAGTGCAAACCTCATAAAGTTCAACAAGTCTGAGTGCGAAGTCCTGAACCTGGGTCAGGGCAATCCCAAAAACTACAGGCTGGGTGGAGACTGGATTGAGAGCAGCCCTGAGAAGGACTTGTGGGTGTTGGTTAATGAGAAGCTCAACATGACCCAGCAGTGTGTGCTTGCAGCCCAGAAACCAACCATATCGTGAGCCGGTTGAAGGAGGGGATTTTACCCCTCTACTCTGCTCTTGTGAGACCCCACCTACAGTACTGCATCCAGCTCTGGGACCCCCAACACAAGAGGGATGTAGACTTGCTTGAGTGAGTCCAGAGGAGGCCAGAAAGATGATTAGGGGGTTGGAGCACCTCTCCTATGGAGACAGGCTAAGACAGTTGGGGTTGTTGAGCCTGGAGAAGAGAAGGCTCCGAGGAGACCTTCCAACTGCCTTTCAGTACCTTAAAGGGGTCTTTACATGAAACCTGGAGATGGACTTTTCACAAGCGCATGTAGTGATAGGATAAGGGGAATGACTTTAAACTGAAAGATAATAGATTCAGATTAGATATTAGGAAGAAATTCCTTACTACGAGGGTGGTGAGGCACTGGTAGAGGTTTCCCCAGTAAGAAGAAGTTATAGAGCTGGTAGCCAGAGAGAAGAACTGGTAGAGAAGTTGTGTCTGCCCCATCCCTAGGGGTTGGACAGGACTTTGAGCAACCTGGCCTAGTGGAAGATGTTCCTGCCCATGTCAGGGAGGTTAGGAACTAGATGATCTTTGGGGTCCTTTCCAACCCAAACTATTC
>JBCJKH010045592.1:0-18205 GCA_039877255.1 Loriculus beryllinus | reverse complement strand
AAAAGGACATGGAACTGTTGGAACAAGTCCAGAGGAGGGCCACGAGGATGATCAGGAGACTGGAGCATCTCCCATATGAGGACAGGCTGAGAAAGTTGGGGTTGTTTAGCCTGGAGAAGAGAAGGCTGCGTGAAGACCTCATAGCAGCCTTCCAGTAT
Source organism: Loriculus beryllinus (assembly GCA_039877255.1). Taxonomy (NCBI): domain Eukaryota; kingdom Metazoa; phylum Chordata; class Aves; order Psittaciformes; family Psittacidae; genus Loriculus; species Loriculus beryllinus. The sequence goes on along the minus strand of JBCJKH010045592.1, from coordinate 18,047 downwards.
CTGAAGGAAGCCTGTAGGGATGCTGGGGAGGGACTCTTCATTAGGGACTGTAGTGATAGGACAAAGAATAACAGGTTAAAACTTAAACAGGGGAAGTTTAGATTGGATCTAAGGAGGGCGTTCTTTACTGTGAGGGTGGTGAGGCACTGGAATGGGTTGCCCAGGGAAGTTGTGAATGCTCCATCCTTGCAGTGTTCAAGGCCAGGTTGGACAGAGCCTTGGGTGACATGGTTTAGAGTGAGGTGTCCCTGCCCATGTCACGGGGAGTTGGAACTTGATGATCCTAAGGTCCTTTCCAACCCTAATTATTCTATGACATATAAATAAATAAAGCTTTTTTACACAAATACCAGTTTATTTGTTGATTTGGATTGGGGGGTTATATTTCTGGTAGTTACAATGACTGAATGTACTAAATTAGCAAAATATATTTGTCATTAATGTTTTGGTTTGGAATTTTTTTCTTTCTTTAACAGAGAGAACTTGCTGGCTGACTGTTTGCAGGGCTGTTTTGTGGTAACGTGCACTCTGTGTGCATTCATCAGCCTTGTTTGGTTACGTGAGCAGATTGTCCATGGAGGAGCACCACAGTGGTTGGAACAAAATCAGCAACAGCCACTCAATGGTGTTGGTCAACAAAATGAGGTAAACTTAACTGCTCAGTAGTTAAGTGCTGTTGAGAATAAATACATTCTCAGAACCCAACAGTAATGTTATTTTACTTCAGGGTGTCTTTGTGCATTAGTAGAAGTTGAAGCTGTGTTCCTGTATAAACTTGGTGATACTACTGTTACGTTTTTGAAATTCTGTAAAATTTTAATGGATGTTATAGTACGTTTTTTGTAAAGCAGCTGTAATGTTTTTACATTCTTATGTCTGTATCGTTACACTTTTTAAGGTAATTTTGTAAAGCTGAGCTGTCAGCCACAGCTGACAGGGAACATGCAGCTTGCTTTTATTTTTTTTTTTTTCTTATGTGTTTCTGTTGTTCATGAGGTAGCAATTCATTGTTTTCAAAGAGTGTTGCTGGAACTTCTGAAGTTGAAGCTTCTCTGCCCTCCCCCGATCTCCCAACACACATGCAGCACCCCTTTACTGCTTACAGGACCCTCTTGGGCAGCAGCAGAGATAGGCAACCTGTGCATAGGGAGGGAATAGTTAGAGTTTGTTCTTTTGTAATAAATGTCAGGTTTTTTAAAGACAGAGATCCTCAGCTTGATGACTGTCTTGGGTTGTCCTTGAATTACCATCTTTCTAGTGTAATGATAGCTTTCATAAGATCTAGAGAGCTCCCCTGTATTGAGCACTGGTGATACCACATCTGGAGTGCTGTATCTAGTTTTAAGCTTGCCCTTGTACAAGAGACATGGGCATAGTGGAGTGCATGCTGTGAAGAGCCAACAAAAGTAGTTCAAGGACTGGAGCATCTCATGCAATGAAGGGCTGTGAGAGCTGTAACTGTTCACCCTGGAGGTGAAAAGGGCCAGAGTATACTTTCCCAGTGTGTATAAATGTCTGATTGGAAGATGTAAAGAAGAGAGAGCCAACATCTTGGTAGAATTGAGTGACGGGACAATAGACAGTAAGCTCAAATCAAAACACAGGAAATTTCATGTAGACCAAAAAAGTCCTAAGCAAACAAATAACCAGATAGCCCCCAAACAAAGAAAACTAACCAACCAGAACAAACTGGATACTGGTTTTGGGGGTTTTTTTGTTTGTTTGGGTTTTATTTCTTGATTGGGGTTTTGTTAGATTTTGTTCCTTTTCTTTAAGTGTGATCAACTAATGAAACAGGTTGCTGAGGGAGGTTGTAAAGTCTCCATTCTTGGAGATAGTCAGAAGCCAACTGCAAACAGGACCAACCAACCTGCTGTAGCTGACCATTCTTTGGGTTAGGTTGACTCAGATGATCCCTAAAGGCTCTTTCCAATCTCAGCTTTCTGTGAAGAAGTCTGAGTGTATCTCTTCCCCTTTTAAAAGGTTTAGTGATCCCAAATTTAACGTTTGTCTAAAAAAAGACATTAGGAAAATTTTTTAAGTACTCTTAGTTTTTTCTATGCACAGAATAAACATATGGTGTGAGATTGATCAATTTAACTGAATACTAAATCCTGTTTCTGCAGGCTCAGGCTGTTGTCAATGGAGGCGTTGAAAATGCTGTGCTGGATCAACCTGCTAACCCAGCTGCTGAGAATGCAGTTGTAGGTGAGAACCCTGAAATTCAAGAAGAACAAGTAGATGAAGAGGAGGAGGATAATGAAGATGAAGAAGATGCTGTAGTCGAAGATGCAGCAGATGCAAACAATGGAGCACAAGGTAACAGGTGACTCGAAACAGTACTATTCTAGTTCTTTGTAAATACAAGTGAAACCATTGAAAACAGAGCTGTTATAATTCAAGGAAGCTGTGAAAATTCCCACTTCAGCTTATTGTTAGCCCTTATTTTTGTAAAATTCATATATTTCTTTTGAATGCTGAATCGTTTGCTTACGGAAAAGCTGTCAGCAATTATAAGTTGAATGTTATGCACTTAAGTCTTTTTGTTCATTTAAAACATAGCGTAGAATGGTTGCATCTTATCTTGGGTGAGTCTGACAGCTGCAAAAAATGGCCATTGTTTCCTCAGATGACATGAACTGGAATGCTTTGGAATGGGATCGAGCAGCAGAAGAGCTTACTTGGGAACGAGTGAGTAAGAATCATTTTCTTGAATTGAATAATCAAGACCCATACTTGAAATTATTTGTAGTATTGCGGTGTTAAAATTCACTTGGGGTAAATGTTGATACCATTGTGTAGTGTGAAAACTATCAGCGAGAGGCTTTAGTGATCTAAAAGTCACTGTATTTAAAAGCCAAATGTTATGCTACTTGTTAACTATCCAAAAGGAGTTTCTTTGATTTGAAATATAGCAGCAGCTTAAAACAAGACTTATTTTAGGCACAGACTTTTCTGAAGTTTTCAACTTGGTCGGGTTTAGAAATTAATTGCAGCTTGCATTGAGGATTTTAGGCCAGATTAGGAGCACATAGGTGTTGTGTTATATGTAGATTAATGCTTAATATTTGTATTCATGAAGGGATTAAACTAAAGAAATCTACTTTGTGTATTTGCAAAAGAAAAATGTATTCCTTAAAACATTATGGAGCATTTTAATATAACATTGCATCTTTTTTTTATGGATCATAAATCCCTTCATTAAAGGCATGAAATCATGTACACTGTAGTCGTAGAGTACTGTAGAGATTCGAGAACTAGTTTTTTGTAGCTGGTTTAGAGGTAGCCAACATTTGAGTTCAGAGTTCACCACATGCAGCAAAATCTACCTGAAGGTAGATAGAGCAGGTTCATGGGATTTACCAGCATCCTTTACTAGTTCCTATGGCAAACAGTTGTAAAACTAGTCATTGTGTTCCCAGGCTGTGATACCATTGTTTTCCTGATTGCCGTGTAGTAGAAATAATTTTTTCATAAGGGACAGGTCTTCAACAATTAGGAAGCAAAAAAAAAAAATGTTGCTCTTGTGTTTTAATGTTGTTTAAAATTGTGTTTAAATAACAGTTCAATCACTAAAATGTTCTGAACATAGGAAATCTTTGTCAGTCTTCAAAGTCTTAGAGAGAAATAGCCTATAAAGTGACTATCTGTATGGTCTGCAACGTATGAATACATGTGCATTAAGATATTCCACATGTGTATCAGTGCCTTTGATCAACTGAGTTTACTGTGTTGAATGAGAACTTTAAGAATTTGTGTCCTGGTTCTCTTGGTTGAGCAATTAAAAAAAAAAAAACAACCAGCTTTTACCTGTATTGGGCATAAAAAGTTGGTGTGAAAGAGGCTTCTATGAGACTTATTTTAGATGTGCGTTGCTTAGTTTTCCTGATGAATAAAAAAAAATCAACTTTCTTGTTTTCTCAGATGCTTGGACTTGATGGATCTCTAGTTTTTTTAGTAAGTGAAAATCCTGTATTTCAAGAATTTCTATAGAAGGCTGTTTTATTTTTTTTTAAATAAAACTAGTTTTTAAAATTACTATGATTCTATTTGTAGTCCCTATTTTTACATAATACATAATCAGAATAGAATCATAGAATGGTTTGGGTTGGAAAGAACCTTAAAGATCATCCAGTTCCAGCTCCCTTGCCATGGGCAAGGACACTTTTCACTAGATCAGGTTGCTCAAAGCCCAGTCCAACCTGGCCTTGAACACTGCCAGGGATGAGGCAGCCACAGCTTCTCTGGGCAACCTGTGCCAGCACCTCACCACCCTCGCAGTAAAGAACTTCTTCCTAATATCCAATCTGAATCTACCCCCTTACAGTTTAAAAGTGGAGATTCTTAAAAGAAACATGTACCTTTGGATCATGTATTCCCTTGCATACGCTAAAAATGCATATCTGTTCTAGCCTCAAGTTTTGCTTGCTATGTTATGGTTAAAATAGTGTCCTCATTCAGACTTTCGTGATTTGTTCTAATACCACCAGAACCACCACTAGTAAATTTTTGCCATAAACTAGATTTTAAATTGACTTCATTTAGTTTGGTTTTTTTTTTTTTTATTCCTTCCTAGAATTTTTTACTTCTTTAATATTATTTTAATTTATATCACTATCTATTTTATTATATCTTTTAAATATGAACATTTTCTCATTTATAAAACATATATTTCATGTAATTGTTTTTGAGGGTGGAACTATTCATATAGATTTTAAAATAAAAGCTTATTTTAAAAACATAAGAGTATTAAAGTAAATGTAAGTATCTCATCTAGGTAAATGTCCATGAATGTGAACAGGTGCTTTCATAATCTGTCCTGCATGTTTTGGTCTTTGTGTTAGAGTGAATTTCTTGGCTCTGACAAGTGATGTGCAATTTCTGGTAATAATAGGCAGTTGAAAGAAGTTTAGATACAAAAGTAAAGTTGTGTACTTAAATGACTGATACTAACTGTCATCTTCCTCCCTCCTTCTCCCATACCCCTTGCAGGAACATGTTTTTTGGGTGGTATCTTTAAATACATTATTCATACTTGTGTTTGGTAAGTATCTTTTGCTCTTGGGTTTTATAAAGTTTTATAAAGATCCTTCTCTGTAGCAATAATGCAGGTTAATTTTAAAGCTATTCTTTCAGAATAAAGTTGTGACACCTAAAAATGGAACCACAAACAAGCTGGGAACATGAATAATAAATCTTCGTTGCTTCTAGTTTTGTCATTTTAATTCCTTTAAGCAAATAGGTTTAAAATAGGAAATCTGCCAAAAGCTTAATGATGTCAACCAAACCATGAAGACCAGTATTTGAATACTATTAAATTAAAGGAGGAAACTCCTGGAATTTAATTTAGTGAACAAGTGAAGAACTTTTAGGAATAGCCAGAATTTTTTTTTTTCTCCTTACAGTTTTTGCTAGATATAGTTAAATCCGTTTTTCCATCAAGAATTCATTTTTTGCAGCTCAAACTGGAAGGGAGCAGGGTGTTTAAGAATGTAGCCGACTCTATAGAGCTGTCAAATGTATTTCCATTTTGTGTCAAAAATTACTATGGAGCAACTTTTCTTAGTTCATACAAGTTGGATTAATTTTAGAAAATAGTAAACTCTAATGAGTCATATATTTTACTTTTTCTTTCTCCTTCCCAGAGACACATATATGTGTGTGTATATAAATCCCCAAACCATAGGTGTATATTTCTCAATAATTTGAACCCTAAAAGGTTAATATACTTACCTTAAGATAATATACCTTGTATGTAGCAGTAAGTTCCCCCTTGAAAGTTTCTTGAATTCCATTTTCATATTTACTGCTGATATGTAGGGTAAATTTGCATTTCCACTCTGGTATTACTGGAGAAAGGGAGGTAACAAATTTAGAAGTGCTTTTTATTGGTACCTTACACCTGTTGAGTAACATGAGAGAGTAACAGCTCTTCCCCTGTGCCTCAATTTTACCTGTTCCTCAGTAGAAGCTTTTGGATTATGGTGCTTGAGCCTTGTTAGTATCGTTAATTTGACAAAACCGTGTATAGAAGCAATAGCATAGTCATGGCAAGATGGAGCATTTTATATATTGATAATGTTGCATTTTTTCAGTGGTCTTTCTTGGCAGAAGAGTTTGAACTTTAAAAACTGAAGTCATACTGTAGATAAGAAATAAGCAGAGTAAAGCTCATATACTGAACCAGTGATTTGAGCATCTTGTTATTTAAATGAATCAGCTGATCAAGAAAATAGAAAGAAATATTTTGTATATTCACAAGAAACTGTAACTGTTCTAATTAGAATTGGAAAATACTTGAGTTATTTCTGATACTTAGTCTATTTAAATCTGTAGTTCTCACAAGTTAATTAGGTTTTTAGCTACTAAAAAAATCAGGCTTTTTTAAGAAGTAGATAATAGCTATGAAATTTCTAAGTTCTTGATTTAAATTAAATTAGTAACAAGAATAATTAATGAAGTTGTCATATAGATATGTTTTCAGCAACAATAAGTGTGCTTTGACAAATGGGAAACTAACAGGTAGAGAAGAACGACTTTCTCAAGCAAGCGAGCAGGAGATCTGGAAATTTAATATGTGCCTCTCAAGCCTATTTTTAGTATCTTTCCTATTAAGTAATATTGCCTCATTTACAACTGTAAATCTCTTAATTTTAATTATGGTCCTGGTTAGTTTAGATGTCGTAGGAGGTATTTTCTAGAAGACAAGATGGAAGGAAAGCATTTGAAACCTTAATTGCCAGTCCAAAAATTCTCCTACAATGTCCTACGATGACAAGTTAATTAAATTTGACTTAATTCATATTTTTTGTAGCTCACTTTACTGCTCAGAGAAGTTTGTACTTCTTCACGCTTTTCATTAAAAGCTATCTATTAGAAATTCTGATTTAAAGTTACTTAAAAAACATTATAAATTGTGTACTGTAATCTCATAAAACACTCTCAAAAAGATAAAATGAGTCCAATGTCTATAGGGGTCTGATTTTTTTATTTTTTTCCTCTCCTCACTTTTTCTTGTTCTTACGGGGCAGGAGAGAGCTCAAGTGCTCCCTTTATCTTTCATATTTTTGCTATTTCTGGTAACTGTTGATTCCTCTGAAGGGGGCATGAATAACACTTTCTGAAAACTGACTGGGGTAATACATGTCATCTGCAGTCTTTTTCTAGGGTTTGGGTTGTTTTGGTTTTTTTAATGGTATCAGTCATATGGAAATTAGGAGGAAAGAGAAAATCATCAGGCTTTTCATTTGAGGGTGTGCTTAGTCTACAGTAGTGCCTGGAGGTGATTATCATGGTACAATTAAAGCAATATTAGGTAAAAATAAAAGCTTGCAGTTACTGCAGCCCTTTAGTTCATTACTGACTCCTGCTCCTGTAGGAAAGCGATGTTACATTCTCTAGTCCTCTGTGGCTTGGTTAGAAGACCACAAAGAGAGATAAAAGAACTGCTTGATCCTGTTGTAAATATACAGGTGTCCAAAAATGGAGAAAGTGCTGTGGGGTTTTTTATTCATTCCTCCTGAGACCTCCAGATTGGCAGGAGTGAGCTCTTGGGGATGACTGTCCTTAGATGTTAATTCGCAGTAAAGACTTCTCAGTTGCTCCTCATCCCTTCACAGGAGCATTGTCTTTTTCCCCATCATCTTCTCTTCCCTTTGCAAATTTCTACAGGGCTTACATGTTTTACAGTATTCTTAAGAATTAAAGCACTAAAAGTGAAACCTTGCTAAATCAAATCCCCTCTGACCCTAAATGACTGCTTAAGGCTTTTAGTGCATGGGAAAGAGTAAATATACAGAGCAGGTTCCTACAGCAGTCTGTGAGAACCATACCAGCCTAGTACAGAAGACTGAGAAATTGAATTAATTTGCACACAGTAAGATGAATAAAAACCTAAAAGACTGTAATCTTTGTAGTTTTGTATTGTTTATAGTCTTACAGTGTGAAGTCTGATCTGATTGTGTTTTCTAATATAATAGTAATATAATACTTCCAAATGTTTGCACAGGAAGTAATTTTTTTAGTAATTTTCCCAAAATTGACAAGAAATAGAATAATTGCATGTTATAATACTCATCCTGTAAATAAGGCTCTGTTTCATGGTCTTCTTTTTTCTGCTTTCTTTCCACTTGTATTTTACAGCATTTTGTCCATACCATATTGGTCACTTCTCCATTGTTGGCATGGGCTTTGAAGAATATGTAAGTACTGGTTTATAGTGTCAAAATGGAACAAACCCTGCCACTATTTATTTAGTCACAATATTTTTACAGCATCTTTCCACTTACATTTGTGATTGCACCTGGAGTGTGTCTTGTTTTTTCTCCTCATACATTTTTTAATCTGTGGTTAAAAATGTTCTCTCACTCTTTCCCACTTCCTCCATTATATACATTCCAAGTGACGTTTCCTTTTACACAAAAACTGCATATGTTTAGTGGGGGTTTAAGAGTCTTTCGTTCCCCGTGTATGTGTTTTAATCTGTATACTGAGCAGTTTTCATAGTTGATCATACTAGGTAGCGAAAGCTGGTGTCCTAAAGTGACACTTTTTGTTTCATATATAGAGGTTGTTTCATGTTTGAAGAAAGTAGTTGTCAGGCTTTTCCAGAAAATATAAACATTTTCTATTTTTGGTGATACCAAAAAGAGTAGTAGATTATTAAAATGTGTTAAAACTAAACAAAAATGGCATTCTTCTTGGAAGAGTTGAGATTTGGAATTTATCTTAATTACATAAGAAGGAAGTGTAATCTCTTAAGAGACTGATAAATGTTCCTTTTTTTTCCCTTCCCTCCAGGTTCAAGCATCTCACTTTGAAGGCCTGATTACAACTATAGTCGGATATGTTCTGCTAGCAGTGACTTTAATTGTTTGCCATGTATCCTTTTGTCAGTAGTTACCTGGTTTAGATTTTACATGTAAATAAATTTTCTGGCTGTATTCTGAGGAGGCACAGACGTGATATAGAAGCAGTCAGTTTACCATTTTGTTCTGCTATTTAGGTGAAATAAGAAGAAAAGATCTCTTCTGTCTGAGGAGGGGTAGAATCATTAGTTTTTCCTCTCACGATCCTTACAGTATTGCTGTGGGCTACATACTTTCAGCAGAAAGATAAATGGGCTTATGAAAACATGTAAGGTATGATGGGAAATTTATTCACATCTTTTTGATCCTGTCAGATCCTTAGAGTGCAGATTGCTCTAGTTTCTCTTTCATGTCTCTGAACCACTGAGAGTTTGCAGCATAGACTTCTTTCAGTTGATATCACAGAGAAAATTAAGCAACGGCAGAGTCCTGAAAGCTAGAAGGATTTGATCGCAAGTAAAAAGTCTGCATTTGAGCTGTATGTTTTAAAGGGACTACCCCAAAATCAATTAGAAAGAATAAACATTTGTTAGCAGTTTTCTGTTTAAGAAAAGCTAACATTGGGTTTAGACCACACTATACTGATGTCTAGTGCAAATGTGGTAAAACAGTTGATGGCATGTCTCTGGTTTACTTCCTAAAAGAAAACAAAATGTGTCCTCTAAGTATTATATGCTCCACCTCTTCTTGGAAAAGGTGTGAATTTGTTTCAGACTGAATAAAAAGGAAAGCTACCATTTAAGATAGGCCTTCAATTTTGAAACATCCTTACTCATGGCAGACGTATTCAAAGGCAGCTGTTTATTTCTTGAGAGAACTTTTGGATGCTTAATTTAAGAAGGGTGCTCGTGTTTTTGTTTGTTTTAGATGCATGTTGAGGGGAGAAATCCAGCATTTCAGATTGTGACTTGCAGAGTCATGGGCAATTTTGAAAATAGAATCCTGATAAAATACATACTTCCTTTTTCAGAGCTGTCTTTTATAAAATTTTCTGTTTATAAAAGCCACATAATACAGTGTTTCATATTAATCAAACTATGTTATAAAGTACTCTTCAGTATTATTTTCTTGACAAAACTGTTCAGGGTTTGGCAGCTCTTGTAAAGTTCCAGCGATCACGTCGTTTATTAGGAGTTTGCTATATTGTTGTCAAGGTAATCTTGTTTCTCTTGTGTGTGTGTGTGTGTAGCAAAAAATCCTCTCAATTTAAGCTTACATTATAATTGTCTTAGCAGTTTCTGTTAAACTAGTGAGATTATTTTTTTTTTCTTTTTTTTCCTAAAGGTTTCCTTGTTAGTAGTGGTTGAAATTGGTGTGTTTCCTCTCATCTGTGGCTGGTGGCTGGATATATGCTCTTTGGTAAGAATAGAAATAAATGGGATAAAATCTTTTTTAACAATGTTTATATTTAATGGAAAAGTTCTGTTGAGAACAGAGTTGTTAAAGAGTTCAACAACAGTATTCTCTTTTTATGAACATAGTGTTTCTGGCAGGAAAGAGATTTTTAGGTGCTGCTTAATGCTAATTTTGTTTTCCTTTATGTCACTAAATACAAGTGCAAACTTGTGTACTGAATAAACTTATTTATGTAGCCATCTTGCGTGAAATGGTAATGACTTCATATTTTAATAGTTATTCAATGTCTTTCTGTTTTGAACAAGATAGGTGCTATGTTTACTTTGAATTGAGAAGGACAGTTTTTCTGTGATAAATTAGAAATGGAGAAAATTAATTTCTTCTGGTCTTAGCTGAAATACAATTTTACTTAAGGGAATAAGTATTTGCTTCCACCGCAGTGCTACTTTGTTTGAACTGGTTTATAACTTATGTAGTACATGTTAGTGTTTGAGTTTACTTCTTTCTGTCAGAAGAAAGAAATTGGTCAGAAATTGATCTTTATTTGCTGTTTTTATGGTAAATTATTCTGTCTTTTTTTTTCCTAATTAAATGTTATAATTATTTATGTGTTAGAACAAGGCAGACATTTAAATTAAATGCCTAGTAGTATATATGAACTAGGGGAAACAAAATGAGTAACTGTGGAAGACTGCCAAACTTTATTCATACTTGTTTGCTACGTATCTTCTAGGAGATGTTTGATGCCACTTTGAAAGATAGAGAATTGAGCTTTCAGTCTGCCCCAGGTACCACAATGTTTCTGCACTGGTTAGTTGGGATGGTTTACGTCTTTTATTTTGCATCCTTCATCCTTTTATTGAGAGAGGTAAGTCTGTAAGAGCAAGATTGATATGGAACCTTGGATGTTGAAATTTGGTTAAATATTTCACATATGCGTATTGCTGGTACTGTGTTTTGTCTATGTATATTGGATTTCAACCTTGTGTGAAAAGGGTCACACTGTTACTGCAGTGGGAAATGATGATAAGAGTGTATGTTATTTACAGAGTTTTAGTTACAGAGTCATTAAACATAGGTGTTGACTTCAAATGAATCTAAATATAGTTCAGTTCTTTTTGATTAATACTTGAGAAATAATCTTATAATTGGTTATTGCTTCTTTATGTCTTTCTGATAATGCTTTCTTTGTTCTGTGTAACATTTTGTTGAACATTGTTCAACAAATAACCTTATTATGTTTAAAACTTATTTACTGCAGCAGTCTTACCCAAAATCAAAACCAAAAAATAGAAAGATAATTTTCTCTTCATATATAATTTTCTATTTCTTCTTTCAGGTATTGAGACCTGGTGTCTTATGGTTTCTCAGGAATTTGAATGATCCGGACTTTAATCCTGTGCAGGAAATGATTCACTTGCCCATTTATAGACATCTCAGGAGATTTATCTTATCAGTGGTAAGGACTTTTATCAAAATTTTCTTTATTTGGGAAGAAAATGTCATGCATTGCCTCCCCTATACACTTCAAAGATCTGCTTATTACTGAAAAGTCTTAAAAGATATGGTCTTGGACTGTGTTAGAGCTGATGGTTACTTGAACTTCACCTTTTAATCACAGAATCATAGAATAGTTAGGGTTGGAAAGGACCTTAAGATCATCTAGTTCCGACCCCCGTGCCATGGAAACGGGCACCTCACACTAAACCATGCCACCAAAGGCTCTGTCCAGCCTGGCCTTGAACACAGCCAGGGATGGAGCATTCACAGCTTCCTTGGGCAGCCCATTCCAGTGCCTCACTACTCTCACAGTTTTAATTTACTTAGCTAATTAATTCAGAACTTTTACCAGCCTCATGCTGGAATAGGGGATGGAATTTTTTGTATTTATTTATATATTTATTTAATATATATTTATATATTTGTTTTCTTCATAGTGGCCCATGTCCTGCAGTGGATTAGTGGCTGGAACAGTATTGCTAACACACTGCTGTTTTGGTTGTGGCTGAGGGGTGCTTGCACAGCGTCAAGGCTTTTTCTCAGCTTTTGCATTCTCTGTTTAACTGTCATTATTTCAGTCCATGAGTCTTCTTGCCATCCTGCTGTTTTCTCTTCATTCAGCTACAGAGAATGAGTGAGCAGCTAGGTAGATGCTTGGTTGATAGCCAGGATTAACCCATCACACACAGGCAACATGTCAGAGAGATTGGTAAGGAGCAGTGTTTGGTTGTTTCTGCTATTTGGACTAACTTCTAACTTCTTTGTTCCAGATTGTCTTTGGATCAATTGTACTGCTCATGCTCTGGCTTCCTATACGGATTATTAAATATCTTCTGCCTAACTTTCTTCCATATAATGTTATGCTTTACAGGTAAGTGTTTATTCTTTAAAAGGTGTTTTTTCAGTCTCCCTGTAACTAGAAAAAAATTATTTGCACTCTTTGGGCATTAGTGTGACACTGGTATGTTACTGTTTTTGTTTTCAATTAATCTAAGCTTCATTGTTCTAGAAAATAAAAATATAAAGGATGTGAATACATCAGAATAAAAAGCCAGCAAGAAAATTAAAAGGCATTTTGTATTACTTCCATGATGATAGCTATTAGGCTTTTGTGTGCCCTTAGAACACTTTCTCCTTCAACTTACTGATAGTGAAGTTGCTGTCATGTTTGTTTTCACACTCATTCCTGATTATCATTACTTCAAGACTAAAAGAATATCTGTAACTGTTTCTTTTTAATGGTACCAGTATCTTTCTGTTTTTAAGCAATAACTGAAACAGCAATGATAAAAGGAAGTAGAAGACCAAATCATATTCTGGTACAATCCTTCTCAACATTTTTTTCTTTCTTAATGCCTAAACACTCACGAACACTTCACCTCAGTATATAAAGAAAAGTGTCTGCAAAAAACTAAGAATTGCTCCTGTTGGCATCCAGTATATTTTTCTTATAGTGGTGGTGTTAATGTGACTCAGTATGAAAGATTACTATCAGAATGTTCCTCATGTCTGACTTTCTGCTCTTCCTATTGTTTCTAGTGATGCTCCAGTAAGTGAGCTCTCCCTAGAGCTTCTTCTGCTTCAGGTAGTGCTTCCAGCTTTGCTAGAACAAGGACATACAAGACAGTGGTTGAAAGGTCTTGTACGAGCATGGACTGTCACTGCTGGATACTTGCTGTAAGTACCAAAAGCCAAAATCAACTACAAACATTGTGTCCAGCTTAGCCTTTTACTGTATGTTCCGGAGTTCAAGGATTCCAGAACACTGTGAAAGCAGCATGCTTTCCAGAGAGTTACTTAACAAGCAAGCTATTTTACAGATAAATACGTGATATAAAACTTCTATAGTTATTTTCTTCTTCTAAGGAGTAGTTATACCTACTTCTTGACAAGTAATTCTTTTGGTATGCTCTTATAGCATTTGATAAGTTAAAGAAAAAAAATCTGATAGTATGACTAACAGCTTGTTTATTTCTTATTATATGGAAAAATTAGAGGTAAGTGTCAGAAGTGCATTTCCATGAGTCATCTCGCATGTCTTACTGTAAGAAGAAGAAAAAAAAAAGTTTAGAATACTAAACTGAAGAAGTGCATACCTTTTAAATTGGAGATTTTCAAGTTAAAAATCTCTAAAGAAGGATAAAACTATATTTGTCAGGTAAAATAAATGTTCATACAAAATGAGGTTCTTTAATTTAGACTGCCAGGCAGAGCTCTAGAATTTGAAATTATTCTTTAGTTCATATGTTGATTGCCACATTAGCCAAGAAAAAAATTAGGTTGATTTTGTTTCCATAAAGTTTTAGAGTTAACTTCAAAGTATATTGTCATTCTCTCATCATGTTTTGTTCATTGTGAGTTGTGCCAATGCAGCACTATTAAAACAAAGATTGGTATTTTGTGATATCTGAGACAGAGATAAATGGAAGACTTTTATCTTCCACTGCAATTCAAAATATTTATTTTAGCTTTTCATAAGGAAACTCTCCCCAGCCTGTTCTCTTAGTTTGCATTTTGGAAACTTATGGTTTTAATTTGTCCATGTTTTGATAGTGTTTAAGTATGACAGAAGAGAATTTTGGATATGATGATAGAGATATCTTTGCTTTCTCTACTGTTGCAGCTGGTTAACAGTTGTGAAATACCTCTTAGCAATTTTAATTGAGCAAAGATTAAAATCTTTTCTTAAAAGGCAGACTGCTGTGAAAAATGTTTCTATTGTTTTCCAGTAGAATATCTGCATGCATCTTACTGCTAATAAAAATTCTGCTAAAGCTGAGGAAAATCAGATTCTAAATGTTCATATTGTTTTGTGGTTTTTTAATCAGACTCAAATAAATGTCTGTTTGCTATTGATGTATGCCAGAAATATCAACAGAATACCTTTTAAAGTAGATTGACTCTCTTTAGGATGATGCTCTTGGAAAGCTCTGAACAGGTTTTGAGCAATATAGAATCTTCTTGAAAAACTCTCCCTGACTGTACTGTGGGAAATGTGTCTATAGCAGTTCAGTACCGTCCTTGTACAGTTTAGGCTTGAAGGCAATTGTTTCCAGTAGAGCTTAGTAGCAGTAAAGTGAAAGCTGGCAGTTGAAATGCCTGCGTACATGAACTGAAATATTGATGCAATTTTCCTTTTATATGCACTTTAATTCCAAATGTTTTTAAAGCAGTCATACAGGTAATTTACTTGTGGCTGTATTCCCACTGTTCTAATCTACATCCACACTCAGATTTTTCTTCTAAATTCTGTGTTTAGGATGACATTGAGTACATTATCAGATAATGGTTTATTTTACTTTATCAAGTATCTGCCCGTATAAGTTTTATGCAGCTGGTACACATTCTGGGTCAGCCTCTTTGTCTGTAAAGTTATCATTCGTATCAAACAGAACAGAACTGAAACTTTGATTGTTACAGGGATCTCCATTCTTACCTGCTTGGTGACCAGGAAGAGAATGAAAACAATGCAAACCAGCAAGCTAACAACCAGCATGCTCGCAATAATAATGCCATTCCAGTTGTGGGGGAAGGTCTTCATGCAGCCCATCAAGCCATACTTCAACAAGGAGGACCTGTGGGTTTCCAGCCTTATCGTAGGCCTTTAAAATTCCCGCTCAGGGTAGGTATATCTAATGCATTAAGAGAAAAGGGAAAGGCAAAAATTTGGTCCACATGTTACCAGAAATCAAGCGGTGGGTCATGTTGTTTTGTGTCTTGTTCTATTTGTGTATTTCTGCTTTTTAGAAAGTAGAGTTATCCTCACATACAGCTTTTTTCAGTCTATAAATTAAGGCCTTCAACTACCACAATTGTTGTGTGTTATCTGTTAGTTCATGTTCTCATTTTCCTAATTGTCGGTAATGGAGAGAAACAGAGTAAATCCCCAGCAAGCAGGTAGTTCAAGAGGCATGGCTTTCAAGAGGGCATACTTCAGTCTTGTAGCCAAAGTGTATTTTAAACTATTTTGCTTTATTAAAGAATTAAATGGAGAACTTTTATTGCATCTATATTAAACACAGAAAGGTGTTACAATACTTGAAAGTTCTGGATCCCTACAGTTTGTTGTTGGCAAATACTACAATTTCTAGAATAATATATAGATAAATCGGTTTGTTGTTAACAGAACTCTGAGTTAATAAATGTAAACTTAGACACAGCTCACTGACTGTAGTTCCAGGTATAGCTCAAGAGTGGAAGTAATGGCTAAAGTTAGAACAATGCAGTATTGCTTATGAGGTTTTCTTAAAATTCAGAATCTACCAGAATTCTCATGACAAAGTATAAAATAAAGCTTTTTCTTTCTCACCATACTCTCACCACCTCCCCCTCTCTCCCCTTAAATCTCAACCTAGTAGAACTGCAAGAAAATTTGGAAGCGTTTTAGGATACTGCTGAGCTTCTGGGTGTTTGAAGCTGGGGCTTTGGGACAGGTCAGGGGGGCCGAGGTGGGAAATAATTGCCTATACCTGATTCCTGATTTTACCTTCTAAAATGACTTAAGTAAGGGCTGTGTTAAACTAGGGACTTACTAAATACTTTCTAGAAATACCTTTATATGGGTTATTTTTGTGGATGCTTCTGGATAAGGACATGTGCTAAAATCATCATACTATAAGTTTTCAGTAATTGGGTTGCTGACCTGGTGATAATAACTAAGCAGTTTCGTATTCAGCTGCCAAGGACTTTTTTCTGGTCTGCTTACCTTCATCTAGATATTTTAAGTAGTTCTTTGGAGACATTCAACAGAATGTAGAAATAAATACAGAAAATCTGATCCATTGTTTTCAAGAGATTGTTTTCAAGCACTTGCACAATCTCAGACGCATGGTAGCTCACTGATGCAATTCTACATCCCTCGTTCCACTTGTTAGAAATACTTAAGTAATTAATCACTCAGCATCACTGTAGGTGCTTCAGCTGTATTTTTAGTATACTGACCTTGGTTCTACTTTGATAACTTCATCTTAAGCAAAATGTGTTTCCCACACAGATTTCCACTAGGGAACAACAGTGCAATATTTTAATTACTTTCTCAATTGGGATTTTAAGCATTTGAGAAGGGAAAAAAAAAACCAAAACAGTGTTAAATAGCTGATCTTTTCTGTGCTCTTTTTTTTTTCTTTCATTTTATCCGAGTTGAAGAACCCTGAAGTGAAGATGGTTTATAGTCATTTTTATTATGTAACAATGTTTTCCACTAGAATGCACTCATCGTGTCCATAGAGATTGAGCAAGCAACAGAACTGATCCTTTGTTATTTCAGTTACAAATAAGCATGTGGTAAAAAACTGTAGTTTTGATATTTTTTTTTATTTAATTAAGCATTTACTTCTAATCTTAAAAGATCAGATTTTTTTTTAGTAGTATCATTATTCTATGTAAGAGCCTATCGTCAGTTGTATCTGTATAACTCTTCCAGCTCATTTCTTTTCTAAACAAACCTCCCAAAACCTCTCGAACAAATGCAGATGCTTGGAATTTATTGAATTTTCCTGCTACTGCCTTATATTCCTTTTTAGCCTTCCTTTCATTATCCACTGTTGTCAGAAGAGTCTGCAAACTTTCTTCTGAGGATTTTTAGATTTTATTACTTTATCATTGATCCTTTTTAATTAAAAAAAAAACCAAACCCACAAACAACACCCTATCTATACAAATAAATTTATCATTACTTCTTGCGGATTTTGGTATGCTATTTCTGAAATCCCTTTGGCTGTAGTTTTGAATTTCACTTACCAAAGTTCATCCATTTTCTGGTTTGGTTCAGATTGGTTTGATTTATTCACACACACACACACACACTCACAGATCTATTTCATCTTCTGGAAGCCATTTTTAGTTTACTGTTTGCTGTGGCAGCTTCAGGGAGATTTGCAAGATCTTTGAATATATTGCCGTTACTGTCAGTGCTGTGTCTTAAGAGTGACTGGCTGCCTGTGCATTATTTAGGTACAAATCAGGAGTTGCTCTTCTTCTTGTATGTTCTCACTGATCCAAGAAGCAGCTGTTTGTAGTGTTCGAAAGCTTCGTTCTGGCTTTAGTCCTTCATGTGGTGTTTATTCCCACATGGACTGACTTTCCCCTGGCGTTCCCTAAGTAACAAATTATTTAGACAGTTCTGGTCCCAAGCAATTCACACCATGTTTTCCTTGAGGTTTTTTTTTCGTCTGCAGTTCAGTTGTCAGCTTCTTCAGTTTTCTTCCTTCCGTCATTTGGGATCCCTGACCCTAAAGAGAGTATTTTGTGTGGGGTGTCCCTGCTTAGGGCAGGGGGGTTGGAACTAGATGATCTTAAGGTCCTTTCCAACCCTAACGATTCTAT
>JBCJKH010045591.1:3390-15058 GCA_039877255.1 Loriculus beryllinus | reverse complement strand
CCCCCCCCCCCCCCCCCCCCCCCCCCCCCCCCCCCCCCCCCCCCCCCCCAACCACTTAAGCAGGTAAAAAACTCCTGCAGTGTCATTTTAAGCAGAATGCTGATTTTCTTTGCCTCCGTTATGACTCCCATATTGACTCAGATTGAAGTTTTCACGCTGATATAAAGCGATGTGCGAGTTCCAGGGGTCAATTGTTGTCCTGGGGAGCTTTTCTATCTATGATAACTTTTAAGGAAGCTGAAGTAAATATGATTTTCAAGCAGCCAAAGAATGTAGCGGAGTGGGGGGGAGGAAGGGGGGAGAGAAAGGCAAAGCTTATAGCCTGCAATCGCGCTGCTGCAAGATTCACGGATGGTATTTGGCCTGAAATGAATCTTTCCCCATATTTATTTACTTTAAGAGACAATCCTGGAATAAACAGAGGCATCTGGGGGATCAGAAAATATTTCGCAGCCTCTTCGGAGAGTCTGCTTTAGATTCATTCAATCCATTGTGTACAATTTTTTTCCCTCTTCTGTTTTTTTTAAAGGAAAGGAGGGGTGAAGAAGGAACAAAAGAAAGAGAGAAAGAACTTGGGCAGGCGAAAGAGAAGAGGAAGGGAATGGAAAGGGACAAAGAAAGGGGGGGAAAGGGAACTTTATTCCGTGTTAAGGCTGAAAATGCAGGCGGGGAGTGGGAGCTGGAGCTGGCTGGAGGGTTACTTTCGTTTCGCTTCTGGAGAGAGATGAAGGCAGCACCGCCCTTCCCTGCTCCCCCAAAGCAGGGGCTGGAGGTGCGCGGCGGGGCTGGGGCGGGGGAAGAGGGAGCCGAGAAACCACCGATTTCTGTTTTAATCCGAACTTGACAGTGTTAATTGAACCGAGGGATGCGGATGGTTTGTCTTTTTTATTCTCCTCTCCATTTCGCTGCTTGGCTGGGGCGGGGGACAGAGCCACAGTGCCTACCGCCCCCCACCCCAGAACCCCCCCACACCCCCCCCCCCCGGCTTGTCTGCGGTTCCGGGGCCGTCCCCACCGGGAGCTCCGGGCCCCGGCCCCGGGGTGCCCCGGCGGGCAGCAGCGCCGCAGCCCCGCTCAGCTCCGGGGGAAGGCAGGCTGCTGGTGGTGCTCGGGCCTGGAGCGGCAGCGGGGAGCGGGGGACCCCCCTAAGGACAGGGGACCGAGGGCTGCTCTTCCCTTCCCACCTCCTTTTGCGAAAAACATTAATAAAACCATTAAAAAGCAAGGAAAAATACCCAAGAAAACAGTGTCACCCCAGCAGGAAGCTATCCAATACGTGGGATTTTTTTCCCTTTTTTTTCCTTCCTTCTTCTTCTGTCCCTTTTTTTTTTTCTTTTTTTTTCTTTTTTTCTTGTCTTTTTTATTAAGGTTATTTTTTTGTCTTCCTTCTTTCCAATCAGGGCAGAATTTCTCAAAGCGAAAGCAAAGATTTGGAAGTGAGGAAAGAGCCTGGTTTGCGTGCACAGGGATGCAGCTCGGGCTGAGCACACACAGCACTTGCAGGGAGCAGGGCGAATATGGGAAGCCTTAAGCTCCGAAAAGGTGTCAGAAGTCAACTAGCCAGGACAGTGCTCAGACAAAGGCTTCATTTTCTGTAACCTCCTCATTTGCGACTCGACTTTTCTTTTATTTTTTGAATAGTTTATTTACTATTTTAATTCTCCATCAGGGGAAAAAAATAACAATATAAATACTCACACGGCTTGTGGACTGCTAGTGTTCAGTTTTGCTTAATGCAATTAAGTTTCTTTTCCCCGCAGATTCAAAAGGGGAGGTGAGAGGAAAAGATATTAGCCTGCCTGGAAGGGATGTGATAGTTTGCCATCATTTCAGAAGAAGTAATCTCCCATTAACCAAGTACCGGAGCTTTTGTGGAGGCGTACGAGTCTAGCTGGAGCGTGCATAAAACCTTGTAGCTGCTGAATTCAATAGCAAGCCGTGTTTTAAATCCAGCCTGGATATTTGCTTGGAGACATTGCTACCGAAAAGAAGAATATTTCAGGATCTTGCTTTATTTGCCCTGCACTCTGAGTGGACTTTATTCACATAACTTTGCGTTCATCCATGGGGATGGTTTCATGTCGAGATCAGCGTGAAAGGGCAATATTTTATGGGGGTTCACATCGTGTTTAAATTTTAGGGGAGGGCAATGTTCACATCGTGTTGCGGGATTCTGCAGCTAAACCTGGAGAAACATTGTCTTAAGCCGTTTCTTTAGTCTTAAGTGTGTCTTTAGTTTCCTTTAAGGTGAACTGTCTCCATCTCTGCTTTGTACTGCTCAATTCTCAGAGCCCAGCAGCCCCTCAATGAAAAGGGTTTGCCATACAAACGCTATCTTACGGTTTTATTATTATTTAAGATCCCACGACTATCTGGGGAGTGAGTAATTCCGTGTGCTGCAGGTTTCCGGGAGAATAAAAGAAATCTTTGCCAGATATGTTTGCCTTTGTGCAACACCAAACATACACCAACCTCGACTAATTTAGTGACCTTGCCTGCTTGCTTTAATGTTACAAAAACTGCTGCTACTTATTATAGCTAGGTGCCTTTGGTATTTTCTGCTCGTTTTGCGGTTCGTCTGTGCTATATTCTGACATTATTACTATTTTTGTTGCTCTGGAAAACCTCCCCCCCTGGCTCTGCGTTTCAGTGCTTCTCTCCCTCTGCATGCCCAGTCTTTCCTTTCTCTCTCCCTCTTTCCCTTTCTGCCTCTTTTTCCTTTCTCCCTCACCCCTTCTGCATATACATCTGCAGACGACCTTTTGTAAGGACTTCCTTTAATATCCCACCAAAGTAGAAAAGCCACACTGCTTTTTCCCCTCCACATGTCACATCCCACTATATTAGCAGCCCTGCATAGTAAGTATATTTAAAAGGGGAATGGATAAAAGAATTATGAGTACATACATATATATATATATATATATATATGTATATATGTGTATATATATATATATACTCCTTTTTTTTTCCTGGCGAACATAAAAGTAACCGTCATTGGAGACTGGTGATTGACAGATAAATGGGTCTCGATAAAGGCCAAAGAAGACATTCTGCTCCTGCAGGAATATTTCCCTTTAAGGGCTCACATAGAGCAGGGGACTTAAAAAGGGATGAGGAATAAATTCTGGGTGGGGGGGAGCGAATCGGTGACTTTTCGAATTTGGAAAATGCAAAGTCCCTTGACAAACACCTCCCATCATATTTTTCTTCTAAAGCCTTCCCTATTTTTCGAGAGGGAAACCCTGTTTCTACCAGCAGCCCTGGGCATTCCATTTGGATTTATTTCATTATTTTAGTATTTTTTTTTTTCCTGGAGCCCTATGGATTGAGGTGCAGGGGTTTACCCTGGCTCAGCTGAGGGGGTAAGTTTGAAGGGGCTGGGGGGGGAGGGGGGGGGTGTCTCCTGGCAGCATCACTTCTCCTTGCCTGCTCAGCCCTGAATCTGCCTTAATCTCTTTTCTCCTCCTGCTCACATTTCCCATGCAATTTACTAGAGGGGGGAGAAGAAAGCCACAACCCCAAACTACCAGGACCAAAAGCGGTTTCTGCCTTGTCCGTCCTTGGGACTTGCACGGGCTGTGCAGAACGCCTGTCACTGGGGAAGGCTGCCTCACTGGAGACTCCCTGCCCACCCCCGGCAGGAGCCCTCATCGCGTCCTCAGCCTCCACTTTGCCTCCTTCCGCCAAATCTTGACCATTTCCCTCCATGTCCTCCCAGCCCTAGAAACCCGAGGTGATGGAGAGCCCTGGAGAGCCCAGAATATCCATATTTTTTGGGGCTCCCTTTCTAAAAATGATAATGAGAGATTATTTTCTGTTAGGCATCTTCTTCATTTTTTTCCAGAGCAATCGCCTAACTCCCTTCTTCCAGACTCCAATGGGCGTGAGCTATTTACCTACCTGTCTTTCCTTACAAAGGAAAGGTTATTCTCTCAAAATGCAGGCAGGCTATCACGGAATTTTTAACGCTCCCAACTTCTTCAAGCGATTTTGGTGCAAAAAAGTGAAAGTTTCCAGGCGTTAAGAAAAAAAAAGGAAAAAAAAAAGAAAAAAAAAAGGAAAAAAATATCAGGACAATCATGTGCCCAACACACGTTGTTACTTCCTCCTGATACGCGTAAGGTCTCGCATCCTCAGCTCTACAGCTGAAACTCAGTCCTACGGTTTTATTTAATGAACGACACATTTATGAACAATCAAATGATCCTCGTAAAAATTTTATTGAAGGACATAAAAACATCCACGACTACTTGCCGAATAATGCAGCCTTTCACTGCAAAAGCCCAGTCTTTCCTTCCCCCTCCCCCCTTTTTCTTTTGGGAGGGAGGGTGTTAATAGTATTTCCCCCTCCTCTTTGCAAAGATGCTCCTCATACTGTGTCTAGATTATTTTCTCTTCTCCTGAAGACACTTATTGCTCAAAACAGGACTAGATGAGCCTGTGCCCCACAGACTTCTCAGCTGCTGAGCAGCCTGACGATGAGACAGCGCTGCAAAAGATGACAAAAGCCCCTTTTGCTTTTAGGCTAAAAGCTTCTTCCTCCCCCCCCCTACCCCCAGCTCCTTTCTCCAAGTGGGGAGCCCACCTCCACCGCACTTCTCACTTCCCCCCTCTCCCCTTCCCACCGATATTCAATTTAATGTATCCATTAGAGGCTAGAAGCTGCAGAAGGAAAGGACAGAGACAAATTACGTCAAGAAATAGTTCCTGGACTACCTTCCACAATTACCTTCCACCTTCCTCAGCACCAGGGCAAAGCTTCCCCCCCTTCCAAGCCCGTAAAGAGCATCCCCCGGCGGGGACCGGCCGAGCCTCCCTCCTCCCCATCCCCGCCCCGTTTCCAGCGCTTTTAGGAAAAGCCGGGTCGCCTTATTAAAAAAATAAATAAATAAATTAGGGAAAAAAAAAAAAAAAAAAAAAAAAAGAAGGAGAGAGGGAAAAAAAAAAAAAAGAAAAAAAAAAAAAAAAAAAAGACCTGCGGATTGATCCACGCTATATTTTTGGGTAAATACAATCACGTGAGGGCGGGCAGCCAATGGCACACTGGGAAAGGCTGAAAAAATAATTACCTGCCCTGATTGTTCTATGAGAAGATAAAAAGTACACATACAGTTCATACAATAATCTTATGAATGTAAAAGAGGGGGGAACCATGTCGGCTTCTGGCCCCATAAGCAACTACTATGTTGACTCCTTGATAAGCCACGAGAACGAAGAGCTCTTGGCCTCCAGGTTCCCCGGCTCTGCCTCCCACCCGGCTGCCGCCCGACCGTCAGGATTAGTCCCGGACTGTGCCGACTTCCCGTCCTGCAGTTTCGCCCCCAAGCCGGCCGTTTTCACCACCTCGTGGGCTCCCGTCCACTCCCAGTCCTCCGTGGGCTACCACCCCTACGCCCCGCAGGCGCCCGTGGGGGCCGAGCCCAGGTACATGCGGACTTGGCTGGAGCCCCTCGCCGGGGCCGTCTCCTTCCCGGCCTTCGCCCCCGGGGCTCGCCCCTACGGCCTCAAGCCCGACGCCTTCCCGGGGCGGCGGGCAGAGTGCGGCCCCGCCGACGGCCGCGGCTACGCGGACTACATGTACGCGGCTCCGGGGGAGCTGAGAGACAGAGCAGCGCAGACAATTCCTTCCCCGGAGTCCGAAGCCATCGCTTCCAGCAAACACAAAGAAGAAAAGCACGA
This sequence comes from Loriculus beryllinus, assembly GCA_039877255.1. Lineage (NCBI taxonomy): Eukaryota > Metazoa > Chordata > Aves > Psittaciformes > Psittacidae > Loriculus > Loriculus beryllinus. The sequence continues at coordinate 9,377 of JBCJKH010045591.1, read as the reverse complement.
ATTAGACCCTAGTAAGTCGAAGTCATTCTTGTTTACGACCGGGGAGGCATTACGGCTTCCAGGACCCTACTCAATAAAATGAAATTACCTTAGAGAGCCCGACCCTAAAACTCCAGATACGCAGGAAGATCTGGGGGTTTGAGCGAGTCCGCCTAGCAGAGCCGGAGAGCGAATATCTCGACTTTGTTTTGGGCTCTTTAGTCTTTTTTTTTTTTTTTTTTCCCCTTTTTCCCTTTTTTTTTTTTTTGCCTTTTAAAGATTTTCTTTGCAATGGGAGGGGGGCGGCTGTTGGCTTCTTTGGTCAAATATTCACCACCTTACATTAGGGAGAATTAAAAAATAGAATTAAAAAATTATATATATAAAAGGAGTGTGCATGTGCGAGAGGCAGCGAGAGGGGGGTAAGCAGGAGGAGGAAGCTCTTCCCTTTCAAATATTCCCACTTTCAAAGAACAAGGAAGACTTGTAGCTGGCTGGAAGTGAACGTCTTGATGTGGGTTTGGGTTTTTTTGGGGAGGGTTAAGGACTCTCTCTGGATAAATGCAGAGGTGTCTCTTTATCTATTTTTCAAATCAATAAAAGCTCCACCAGCGCAATTATTCATAAAATGCTCTAACACGTGGGAATAAATGAAAAGGTGGGTGCCCAGGGCGAGGGTGGGAGGCGTGTGTGTGTGTGTGCAGGGGAAAAAGAGGAAAAATGGGAATTGTAAAGGCATAAAGTAAGTGCGTGGAGGTAGCTGAGGGCAAAAGGCAGCAAGCGCAGGACATTGGACCATACACTTGAAGAAACATCTTTTGTAGCCCAAGGGAGAGAGGGAGGGAGGGAGGGGAGTGAAAACTCAAAAAGATAAAAAGAAGGGAAAGAAAACCTAAGCCAGGCGTCAGGAAACCTTGAACATTGTAGGCACAGGAGTCAGGTAACTGCCACCGTCACCCTCACCTCCAGCCTGCAGCGCAGGGAGCCTGGACCCCGGCTCTGCAGAGGGGACCAGCTCCGGAGTGGTGCAGCCAGGAGGTCAGCTCTGATCCTGGGATGAATAATAACACAGAAACCCCCAAAACGCACCCAAGCCAAGCCCTTCTCGCTAAACCCTCCCGATAGCAGCTCAGCATCCTCCGCATGCAGAGGGGGATGAGGCAGGGGCCCCAGCTCGGCCCCGCAACCGTGGGGGACTCCCCCGGCCTAAGATGGGGGCGATTTCCGAGAGGTAAAGCCGGGTGACAGCACCTTGGTGCCTCTCGCTCTCTATCTGGCAAGAAGCTCACACCTCTATTTATGACAGGCGGGCTGGTGCCAGGCACCCTCGTGATAAAAATAAGTCGAGGAATCAGAGGGCGAAAGGGTCCTTTTGCTGGCAGGCAAATGCCTAAAACAGGCTGAGGGGAGAAAAAACCTTTCCTCAAGGAGGGGAGCTGTGTTTTTTTCCCCCTGACCAACGGGGCTGGAGCAGCAGTGGGGAAAGTCCTGTAGTCTAGGGGAAATAAAAAAGAAAAAGCGATTTCTGGGGAGCCAGTGGGACATCTCGCGTGTCATCCTTAAGATATTAAAACAACAAACTCGGCTTTCCAGGTCTGGAAAAGCTTCCAGGGAAAGTATTGGAGAGCTGAGGTTGTAAAAAGAGTTTATGGGCCTATGAAATGGTGGGAATTTTGACTTTTTATGACTATGTTCTTAGATTACTGCTAGTAGCAGTCATGTGGATAATTATTATTTTAAACCCATTGCTACAGTTTTATTTACTGAAACTTTTATGTGAGAACAGCAGCAAAAGAAAAGGAAATGACCCCTCCAAAATAAACAGATTATACTCTTCTGAAGGTCACTTAAAATATTTAGGTAAGATCTGCTAATTAAACAGGTTTCTTTCTCTCGATACACAGGGCGTGGAGGGGGGAGGGAGGAAAGGCCAGCTGTATACATTGATTTTTTTTTTCCATCCCCCAAAAATATAAAAATCTTCTTTCTCAGACAATCCCGTCGCAAATTGGATTCATGCGCGCTCCACGAGGAAGAAAAGATGTCCTTACACAAAGTATCAGACCCTGGAACTGGAAAAAGAGTTTTTATTCAATATGTACCTTACACGGGACCGAAGGTACGAAGTAGCCAGAGTCCTTAATCTCACTGAACGCCAAGTCAAAATCTGGTTTCAGAACAGGCGAATGAAAATGAAGAAAATGAATAAAGAAAAAACCGATAAAGAACAGCAATAAAGTTGGCAAAGTCCAGTCAATGAGAAACGAGGTTGGAGAGAATGAAAGAAAGAAAGAAAGAAAAAAAAAAAAAAGAAAAGAAAAAAAAGGAAAAAAAAAAGAAAATAAAAAAGAGGCTGGCTTTGGGGGTTGAAATATTTCTGACTTTGAATGTGCGGATGAGTGTTTTAGCGTTCTAGGCAAACACAGCAAGCGTTTGGGGACACGAGTCTTTTCTAAAATGCAACTAAATAAAAGAGAGATGGGGGGGGGGGTTTCTCTTCCTTTCTTCTTCCTTGTTTTGTCCTCAGAAAACAAACACAAGAAGTACTTGAATTTTTTTTTTTGTTTTTAGTATTTTATTTCATAAATTAAACTTATCCAGTATTTTTATTTTTTAATTCCGCGAGCTTGTGAGTGAATATTTTGTACAAAAGAGAGGAAAAAGAGACAAAAAAAAAAAAAAAAAAGAAAAAGACTGAAGGGATTATGGCTCGATGATGTTCTGTCATGGTGTTGAACGTTTCTGCTGTACTTATTTGTGTATTTTATTCTCGTCTCAGAACCGTTCTGTAATATTGTTATGTTCGCTATTGTAGAGCAGCTCTATGTAAATATACCTAACGTCACGGGGAAAGACAAAAAAAACCAACAAAAACAACAAAGAAAGAAACAAAAAAAAAATCAGCATTTAGGTGTCTTTTTCTTTAAAGCCCTTTGCAGGGCTTTGCCGGTGCCGGTGTCGGTGCCGGTGCCTCGGCGGGGAGGACCCGAGCATCCCCCGCAGCCGAGAGCGGAGCTTTCTGCTTCCTTCCCCAGCCCTTTTCTATTTCAAAGTAGCATAATAAAAAGGCGCTGAGGTAAGGGTTATATGTGCCATCAATTTTGAGATTGGGATAATTAATTGTACTAATTTATGACCCCAGGCAATCGAAGGATATGTAAAAAGACTAAATATGGATGCTGGGAATAGAGGAGCTGGCAAAGGATCCGCTCACTGCCATCCGCTCAAGGGGGAGCTTCTGCCTTATCGATGGGGCTGCCAAAACTTGGAAGGTTGCTGGAAGTGCTGCTTCTCACAAGACAGCTCAGGAGAAGGGGAAGAAAGAAATGCTTGCGGTGGAGAATGAGGGAAAAAAGAAGCGCCTGGGATGGAGAAGGGCTTGGGGGGGGGCAGAGAAAAAGCAAGAGAATAAAGAAATACATGTGTAGTGGCTATGCGGCAGACTGTAGATTAAAAAATGTACATATATATATGTGTATATATATATATATATATATATATATAAAAAAAGGAAAAAGAGAGGTCGGGGGAGGGGGCAGACAAAGCCCCCCCCCCCCCCCTTCACCCTACAAGGGCAGATTAAAAAGAAGAGGGGGGGAGAAAAGGGTTGTTGGCTGCGGAAAGGTCAACACATTCCCCCCCCCCTCCCGTCCTGCCAGGGCGAGATGGGTCTGGTGCTGCAGAGGCGAGAAACCGCTGCCCACAGAGCAGGGAGCCGGAATTTATCACTGGCTCCTTCTCTGGGCGCTTTCCAGGCTGCTGAATGAGAAACAAGAGGCAGGAGATTGTATAAAAAATGAGCAGCGAGGGATGTTTAATCATAAAAACTTGTTATAGGTCCCTTTCTTTAATGAAATGAGTGGAGCAGCGTTTTAATCTTTCTAATCAAAACCAGATCAGGCGAGCGAGATACGTTTGTCGCCCTCGTCCCAGTTCCTCCGAAATCAAATCTGGAAGCGATTACTTCTGGTGATCTCATAAAATATTGCTCTTTAATATTTCTTGCTGAAGCGTTTGGAGGTTTCTTTCCCTTGCCCTGATTTGTGTCCTCGCTTCTAAACCGGGGTCTATTTTTTGTCACCGGAGGGGGACAGGCACACCGCGGTCTGTCCGCGGAGACATCCCTGGAGCAAGGGAAGCTCAAAAGCCCTTTTACAATCCCAGTTTTGTGCTAGGTCTGTTTGGGAAAACCTTAACGAGCGCAATGAAATGGTCAGGTTAGAAAACATTTTAGCAGAGAGGAAGATTTATGGGCCAAAGGAAAAAAAGAAAAAGAAAAGAGAAGGGGGAAATCTTTCCATCTAAGTCATGTCATTTTAATTTTTAAAATTATTATTATTATTTCTCCCGTCTGCTTCTCTCCCTTCCTTCATCCCGCCTCAAATAAAGAATAAAACCCTGCAGGGTCGGGAAGCGGCTCGCCAATGTCCTCTTCACGAGAGGGGAGAAATCTCCCCTCTTTATCATTATTAAGGAAGAGGAAAATAACCCCCTAAACAACAAAACAGCATCCCGATCATCCTTCGGACAGGACTTTGAAGGCAGTTTTGGACCCGTCTCTCTGGAGGGGCTTGTCAGGAACGTTTAGTGATGTTGAAAAGATATGATGTATGGAAGTTCATTTTGGCCCCCCTTTCATTCAAGCGGATCTCATTTCCCGTGCGACCACAGCCTGCTCCCTCCCCCTGACCCCCCTCTTTCCCTCCCCAGTTCCCCCCTTTCCTCCCGAGCCCCTCTCCCCCCCTCCCCCGACCCTCTCCCTCCTTGCCGCAGCCCTCTCCCCGGCCGGACCCCCCTTAGCGCCGGCGGGCAGTGGAGGAGATGCCCCTTTGTCTCCACCGAGCTGCTGGTTGGGGCTTTCTTTTGTTGGTGGTGGGTTGGGTTGGGTTAAATCCTGCCGCAGTTTTAGTTCATGTGCAAGGCCCCCGGTATCCTCACACTAACCCCCCCCCCTCCGTCCCGTCCCCCGGTGAAGGGTTACACCAGTTATAAAATGCCATTTGGCCATGCTGGGAGGCTGCGCTGGTGCGGCTCAGCCATTGAATTTCTCCTCCATAGTAGCCAGAAGAGAAGGAAAAAGAAAAAAAAAACCCTCAAACGCCTTTAGTGTGGCTCAAAATAAATAATAATAATTTTAAGAGAGAAAAAAAAAGTCCTGCGGCTTGCACCCGGCAGCACGCCCTGTGGCCAGCCTTTCCCCGGATTAATGTATCAAAATGCTCCAATTTCGGCATTCTTTGACATATGGCGCGTGTGTGCAGACGCATACTGATACAGCTATTGTGTGCTGGCGCTTGTGACCATGCACATCTCTTTCTGCCTGGGGAGAGATGCGCTTATAGCTCTCGGAGGGAATAAAGAAGCAAATAATTAATAATATATATATATATATATGCGAGAATATAAGGTTCTGGGGGTGTTTCATGGCGGGGTGTGCGTGCGCCTGGATTCTAATCTACCCTTTTGTAAGGCTCACAAAACCGACAGGACTCTACAGCTGTCCATAGGTACATTTCCGCAGCCAAAAAAATGCCACTTTTACAACTCTGTTTGTCTCCCTGCTATGCGGGACTGAATAGGAGCGAACAAAACAGGACCCTAGATCTGGCTAGACGTCTGGCTTTAATTGCTTTATGGTTTAAATAAGGTGGGTGCTCTTCTCTTTGAAACCGGATTATTGGAATGTTTTGTCTACAAGCTACAAACAACAGACCCCCCTCGGACAAGGGGAGGCAAAAAAGAAGAGAACCACAGCAAAAAAAAAACCCCGAAACACCCACAAAAAAAACCAACACCAAAAAGGAAAATCAATTCCCAACTCGAAGCTAAAACTGATAAAAACAGAGGTTGGAGGTGGGGGATGTGACACATCTGGTGGTTTGTTTGGTCCAGCGTGTGTGTGCTCTTAGATTTGTCATTTTTATGGGTGAGGGGGAGAAAACAGAATTTGCTGAATTGGAACCAATTGCAGAATTCTGAGCTTCTTCCTGATATTTCCTCAGCTCTGT
>JBCJKH010045590.1:23401-39343 GCA_039877255.1 Loriculus beryllinus | reverse complement strand
TGCACATGCCTCTGTGTATTTACTGCTTAAAGCACAGATCTTCAGTCATACAGGGGAAAAAACACCCCAAGCAATTAGCAAATGAAGGAAGTGTGGCAAAGTTAAACAAACATCTCATTTCAAAGACCCATCAGGAAGCATTAAATGCAATGAGAAGATCCTGTGCTACTCCTAAATACCGCGATACTGGGAAAAGTATGATCACTTTTACAAGGCAAAGAAATGCTGAGTAGCGTTTTGCAATCACATCTTAACAAGAAGGAGTGTTAAAAGAGAATTTTCTGTGGTTTTCTACATGGAAACTCAAACATTGGTTTGGCTTTCTTAATGCTTCTATTAATATTTCCTTCTTAATTTCATCTCTAGGAAAATTAAGATGGGGAAACGCTGAAGAAAAAGAACAAGAAAGTGTTAAGTCTCAAGCTTTTTACATCCCAAATAAAAGATTCCAAAGAGACAGGAACTGGCAAAAATGCAACTCCTCACTACTCACTTTGAAGTAAAGCCGAGCTTCTTCTACTCAGAAAGATTTCAGGTACCTCTTGAAGAAGCCTTCATCATTGCTCTTCCCTCCTCCTTGAGCAAGGACCCAGAAGCATTCACTCTTGGTTTCACCTCTCTATCCATCACCTCAACCTTGAACGGGTCCCTGAGGGTCTGCCATCCACCTTCTCTTTCACCAGCGAGCCTCCTGTGATGCACAAGGCTTCTAAGGAGACTCCCAGAAACTTCTCTTCCATGCATTAAACCAAAAATAGCACGCAGACAGTCAGCCAACTCTGCTGGGTTTGGGTTTTTCTCCCTCCTGTCACAACAAATTTTGTTTTGTTTCTGGTTTGAATTTTCAAAGGAAAACATTCTGGAGAAGGGAAAAAAACCCAAAAAAGTATGCTTCCCAACTGGAAAACGTCAGGTTTTGTCAAAAAAATAATGAAAACACCCAAAAACCCAACTGTTGAGATCCTGACACAGGGCTGCAATGCCTCATTGTTTTTGTCTTGGAGCATCCCCAGTGCAGGCAGGACAAGCAGAGGACAAGTCTGGGAGAGTGGGACACACAGTGGTTCTGAGTCAACAAATGCTCAGTTTACAAGTGTTTTGTCTGCCCACTGGAGCTGCTCCTCACTTGTCCTGCTAAACTGACATTGCTTTCCTTGATGTTTTGCAGGAATGCAACGGGGGTCTCCAAGCTCCTGCAATAAAGGCTCCTGAAGCTATTGTGAAGCTGGAGCGCAGGTGGAAAGGCCACATAAACAGTGTGGTTCAGGGCAAAAAGCTATAAAGAGATGTTTCATCTCTTCTGAACATAATGCTGCGTTGCTAAATATGCAGATGGATTTCAGTACTCACCTGCAGCCAGGTTGTCTCCTATTTATAACTTCTGCTTACTGGTAGTTACTCCACCACATACAGAGGAATTATTCTTTCCTAATCCTTTCTGTTGAAAGAGACACCTGAACTTCCCTGTTTCAGCTTGAACCCGTCACCCCTTGTCCTATCACTGCAGTCCCTGATGAAGAGTCCCTCTCCAGCATCCTAGTAGCCCCATTCAGACACTGGAAGCTGCTCTGAGGTCTCCACGCAGCTTCTCTTCTCCAGGCTGAACAGCCCCAATGGTCTCAGCCTGTTTTCATATGGGGGACAAATATGAGCCATGCCACAGAGCTCATCATACCCAATGCAGGTACATCTATGGAAGGACCTTCCCTCAAGTAAAGAGGCAACTGCAGATACGCTGACTGCTCACTCCTCAAACAAGCAGTGATGACTCTGTCACTTAAATGCTTCTAAGGAACAGTTTGCTGCCATAAGCAGATCACCTTCTTAACATTAACAGAATAGCAAAGCACGGACTGCCTGTACCTCACACACACCACATATACAGCATTAAAAAACATCCTGAGAGTATGAAGGGAGTGGACTGTGTAAAACCTTGTTGAAAGGTTAAACAACAAGAAAGCTGCCTTAAATATTAAGTGCCCCCACATCAGACAATTTTAGACTTTAGCTAAAAAGAGTACTCACACATATTCCTGCTATTAACTGCTTTTGGGCTGACAGTGATCAGCCTCTTAATTTTGATAAGCAATACTTCAAAATAGTTCCAGCTTCTCTGACTTTTAGCCTTGTTTAAAACCAAAACAGAAGGGTAAGAAAGCACTCAAAACACATCCATGTCTTGCCAAAACCAACTCCTGCACTGTTTCAGGTCAGTCACGCTGCTGTTCCAAACCCAACACCAGAGCGAAGCCACAGCACCTCTAACATTAATGACCATCTGAGTCCTGGACACACACAGCACAGCCCACCTGGCTTCAAGGCATGCCTAGAAAACGATTTCTGCTTCTTGCCCCAAGGTGTTAAAGCCTGCCCTTTGGTTTCAAAAGATTTTGGGACGATAGGACCATCACGAGAACAGGCACATTTGGAGCTGCCTGCTCATACCTGCATGCTGCAGCTCACCAGTTAGTTGTATTTCCTGATCCTACCATCACTTGCTCGAAGGGAACAGATGGGCTTGCTTCTTTGGTGTGCCTTTTTCCAAGCAAATCAGCCAAGAGTGGCCTGTGAATAAACCAAAGACAGACCCCTCTTGGAGAGCCTCTCCTTGGGCATCCAACAAAAGGAAAAATGCAGAGCTAATATTGGATGAGACCCAAGGGCTCTTCACGTGAATAACTGTGAATGGGAAAGAGATGCCCCTGAGAGACAGAGTTGGAAGCAAGTTGTGACAATGGCTAATAATTCCTGAGACCGGCAGGGCTGGGGATTATTTAAGAGCCCAGCACTGGGTGGACACCATCGCCTACTGAAATCCTGAAGGATTTGGTTTAGTCTGCTTATAAATTACATCTCTGGATGAAGACAGAGCTTTTTGTTTTCCCAGCATCACACAACATGTCCTTTCAGCAACACCTGGCCAGGGTTTCTGCTTATGCCTCACCCTCCTGGTACCTTCTTGGTGAAACTGAATCCCGCAATCCCTTTATAGCTTTCAAACTGCAACAGGAAGGTCAGATCCTGTGGACAGAGGCCAAAGCCTTTGTTTGCAGCCCCAAATAGGATTGCATTAGCTAAGCCTTAGCTGCCGTTCCCTATTTTCTTCATTCACACTACACACTGGCCACCGATTCGGTTGAAAGAAATTTGGCAAATGCTCTTGGACCTTCATCCTCCACTGTTTCTTTTCCCCCTCAGTTAACCCAACTGTTTTCCTTTGCTATTGATGACAGAACCTAAAGCATCTCAACTAGTGCCTAAGCAGAGCAAACAAAAGCGTGCCTGTTCAGGAACAACTTGGTTCAAACCACAAGGATTCGATGGCAATAAATGCCTATGCAGAGAGGCTTTTTAGTTTGTATTTCAGTGTTTTCATACAGCACATCACCATCCAGCATATAAAAAGTGACAAAGTACACAGGATTATGTATCTATTAAACTAAATAACACAGGAATTCAATCCCCAGGGGGCTGCAGAGGGACAAACACAGGAAGGCATAATGATTGGCATGAAAAAATCTTTTAGCCCTCTGCATGTCTGGTGGATTTTCTCTACTGATCAAGTTGATATTACATCTGTAGGGGTTTTTATGCGATGGTTTCAGATACATACCATTATCAGTTCTATTTAGGAAGGACTAAGAGCATCAAGACCTCACCACTTCAAAAGGCGCCTTGAAATACTGCTTTTCATTTAACACAGCCAACATGACCTGGCCTAATACTGATCAGGATAAATCTGAACTCCAACATCTCCAGATCTCCCGAAAAAGGGAAAAAAGCACCTCTCTGAACATGCATGGCAGGTATTTCTGGCACACAAATCTTGCAATCGTAGGTGCCTTTGTGCAAGCAGAAAGCAGGTCTGCATCACAGCCTCTAAAGCACTGAGCTCAAGGAAAGGTAATAAAGTGCTTTACAGACAGCTATATTCAATGCAATTGTAGGAATACAATTTAAAGACCACGGGGTGAAAACAGATGGGTAACAACCACTTAAGGACACTTTACTCTGGAGCAGACCCTTCCTTTCTGGAAAGAGGGGTTATAAGCCTCCTGCTTACTATGGCCTTGCTGTTTTATACAGGACAAATGCCTTGCAACAGCAGAGTGCCTTGATTAAGCACATCCAACTGCTCCCCCTCCAGACCTCAGGTCACACAGCAGAGAAAGCACTCAGAGGCAGAAAACTTGTGAGAGGATAAAGAGCTTTTATCCCAGGCAGGTGACACCTTTCCCTGGATAGATTCACTCAGTGTCATACATTGGTACCATACCTTTGCAATGACTTGCAAGAAGCAATGGACATATCATCGGGACTGCATCACCAGCATGCGCTTTGTTACTAATACTTGTTTCTAATGAGGAAGTAGAACCTGTATGAATTGGCATAACACACTTAAGGTGGCAATCCCATGGATTTCAGCTGTGTGAAAAGTGCATGCACAGAAAAACAGTGTGTTTGAGTCCTCCAATGGTTCTTTCCCAGAATGAGTGGTCATGAATGCTCCATCCCTGGCAGTGTTCAAGGCCAGGTTGGACAGAGCCTCAGGTGACACGGTTTAGTGTGAGGTGTCCCTGTTCACAGGGTAGAACTGGGTTGGAACTGGATGATCTTAAGGTCCTTTCCCACCCTAACTATTCTGTGATTCTATGAAAGCAACCAGAGCTTTAATTGACTATATTCCATTCAAAAACTGCCTTGAGTTCGGTTAATCTGCCTCACTCTGCCTGCACTGTTTTGTACATTCCTGCTGTTTTATTTACCTCTCTTCCATGTTAGGAGAAGAAGCCATTAAGTTATCCATGGGTAAATAAACACCAATACATGTCAGGGATGGAAGCTGCACTGTTCCTTCAGCCCAGTGATGTTTGTAACAAACTCATTCAACGCTGGCACCATTAATTGGCTTTGTAAAACAACGAGCTTTCTCACTCACCATCATTAATTGATCCCATGGAAGTCAAGCTTAAAAGAAAGACCCATCCTAATAGCTTAACAAGGTTTCCCACTGAGCTCTCTGAGGTACTGTCAGTTGGGTTACAATAACATACACTCACAGATTATCCTGCACAGGTTTATCCTACCTATTGCAGAACTTTCAACATCCCCAAAGTATTGAGAATCCTATTGGCATTTTTGAATTATTTTAATAGGAATTGCATCCAGTGCAAAATCCACCTTCACCAAAAAAAGGAATATTTCAATTGAATATATGCATTTTTAGCTAAAACATAACGGGTACAATTCCAAGATAACTGTTTCTGCTTTTTCACTGGAATACTGTCAAAACACGTCAGGTTCAGTAAGAACAGCACAGCTGTGTTTCAACTTTGTCATTTTAGACATGTATATTAATTGAGCTATATTTTCATCTGTGTTACTCAATATCCTTGTGTTTAAACATACCCAATGATTTCCAAATTCTTTTCATTCCCATTATATTCTGCACAATTTTAAAATACTCCATTTCCTTTCCCACTTTGAAACCTCGTTCAACACCTAAAGACAAGCTGCAAAAGAGAAACCACATTCCTCTGCCAGTCCCAGCTCCTAAGCTTTATACACCATGGGTTTTGGAATCAATATAACTGACCGGGGGTTTGAGCCAGGAAAAAATACAGCCCTGCTCTGTATTTGACATGCACTGAAGATACAGGCTACCAGAAGAAAGAAATAAGAAAAAGCAACAACAAAAGATCTAAAAACCTTTTTAAGGGTTTGAAGAGAGTGCAATGTGGTGCAGTGTTCCCTAGGTATGTCCTGCATCCCAAATAGCATCCTTTCCTTAATGAGCAGCCAGACTGTATCTGAAGACACATCCTAGTAGGTTCTCCACACCAGCAGTGCAACTGCAGCCTCATGCAAAAGGATTTCTCCCTTTAATGCTTCCCAGCACCAGGCCAGGATCAAAAGCCCCAGCCCAAGGGCATTTGCTCATTTTAAATGAGTGCATTGTGCTCCTTCCCTCCTTACCCGGAAAAAGCTGGACATAAGATTTATGTTGAAGGAGGAGCGGAGTTAACGCCTGAATGACTTAGCAAGGTCATTAAAGAGATTAACCTTGACACAGGCTAAATTCTGTTGAAATCAACAGAGGGATAGGAAGGGTTTGGGCCAACACTGGGTCCTCTGGAAAATAAACAGAGAAATCAGACTCAGAGAAGACTGTAACAAGTGTAAAACCATGAGAAGCAGTGGGTCACCCCCAACTAACCCAGGTGGGAGAAGAAAGAACCTTCCTTCTCAGATACCCATCACCTAAAACTCAAGCCTCTCTCCTCTAAACAAGTCCTGTGTGCTCCTCTATTGCCAGCACCCCATAGTTGTGCCTGACTCCATGGTAGGTACCTTAAAGCATATAGGATGGTTTAGTCTCAGGACAGAGTTATTCCTGCCCACAGATGAGGTCTTGCTGATGGGTTTAGATCCGAGCCAGAGTTTTGGACTCTGAAATGAGACTGATCTCATTTGAGACAAGTGATCTGAGCTATGCCAATCAGAGCGCACCACAGCAGCTCACAACTATAGCACAGAAACAATGAACACAGACTGCACTTAAATACTTCTGCTGCTCCTACCAATACCTCCCAGCAGCTCTGTCAGCTGGTTTGCTCATTTTAAACAGTATTTTCCCGGGAAATGTCCTTCAGTTTGGAAAACACAATGGATTAATGCTGAACCCACCAAAACCTTAAGCTTTACAAAGCCATAAAAACATCATTCTGCTTATTAGGTGACATAAACTTCGAACCCTCGAGCAGTAAGTATGCCTAGCATTCAGAATCTGACATACAGAGAGAAAAGCTTGGTATTTTTCCTTGGATAGAAAGTCAGAATCAGGTATGGACTCATAGAATGGTTAGGAAAGGACCTTAAGGTCACTTGGTTCCAACCGCCCTGGTCATGTACGCCGTTCTTCTACATAAAAATCACTTTATAAAGGCTTCGCACATTCCTGAACTCACTTGTACTGTAGAAACACATTCCTAGCATTTTTCTTTGACCATCAAAGCAAATGCTGTGTGCAAAGGAAGAAGAGATGCCCATAACATCAACCACAGCACTGAAATAAGGTACTTCAGAAACAGTATGATGCAGTGAGGCACCTTCCTGGCTACTCCTGAAGATGTCAGGTGTAATTCGGAGTCGCCATCCTCCACTGCGGGCAAGGCAGCCACCAGGTATCTTCATCAATACCAAAATACAAACCAGACGGCTTCAATCTCCCCATATAGAAACACTAAGAGGATGTGTAAACTGGATCATAAATCCAGTGCTCTCAAACTCCAGTGCTACAGCCAGGCAGGCAGCCACAGGGCATACATCCTGGCTCGAGACAGCAATGTCAAATTACCCTAATTATTTTCTTGGAACCAAAGTTGTGAAGAGTTTTGGTTATTAAATGCTGGTCTGTTTCGTTTCCCTTTGACAGCTCACTGGCCCAGTGCCTCCTGAGAGCGAATGAAGGCTTCCCCATAGCAAACCTTGCTCCCTTCTAAATGCTTTGCTATGTTCGCATTCAGAAAAATACCAAAGATTTGAACAGCACGTACAGGAAGGCACTTCTGACGTATAAAACAGAGATAAGACATGGCAGAAGGAACAGATCACTAGGTCAAAAACCACATAACACCACAATTGCTTAGAGGAAGAGGGCTCAGAGTGGTCCACGAGCCCACCAGCCTGACTCCATAGGTGGACTGAAGGCGCGTGCAGGACTGATTTAGACTCTCAATAATCAGGGAGTGCATTTGGCACTAGCCTGAAGTGGAGCATCAGACTTTGTTTCCTACGAAGGAGCTTTAGGATACCTGTACCAAGGACACACAGCACACCAGTTTGGATCACAGTAAGTGATGGTGTTGGAAGGATCTGTCCTAAAACTGCGCTATTGCTCTGCACCTAAATGCTCCCCTACATGCTACTGGAATATGACCTGCAGGGAAGGTGTAACAGCATTGTGTTTGCCGAAAGCTATGGTGTAGCAGGAAAACCAAGCTCGCTGATGAAGTACATTGAGCAGACAGATCTATAGCTGCACACAGGCTTGCAAAGTCATTAGAGACCTAAATGCATTTACAAAACACAATGATAGAGTCAAAGCGATCCTTTGGGTTCAGAGGGTATCTTTGCTTTTTTGCTTTATTAAAAACATATTTCAGCTGCCGATTCTTTCTCTCAGATTTGATTATTGGTTTCTCCATCCTATAGAGGAAAAAATTCCCTCTGGATACAAACACACCTGCGGGAAGGAGCTCAACACATGAGCCTGGGTGTTTACTGCATTTATGTGCTGTTCTGTTTCCCATGAAGCCCAACCAAAGGATGCGACTGATGCATTTGATTCATTTGTTTTGTGTCAACAGAGCCCTGGCTTCACGGGGGGTTTGTCAATTTACAAGGACCTTAAATTACTGCAAGAAATAAAAACAACAACTGAATCTGAAGGTTTCTCTTTGTGTTTTACCCACAACCATGAAGACATTCTTTGGTGCTGAGATCTGCCCTCGTACCTTCCAGGGAGCCGATGTCAATTCTAGTCCCAAATGCAAGTTTTAGCCTGTGGCGCTGAGCAGGATACCCAGGACAGGAGGAGTAATTAGCAAAGTAAGAGTTTTCCATCAGGGAAAAGAAGAATAAAGAAGGAAAAAGCAGTTAAAGGTAATACCCATAAAAGAATCACAAAGTGGCACCTACAGTGGTGGGACAAGGAGAAGAGACACCCAGCTCCTTAAACCCTGCTTTCCTGCACTCATTCCTAAGTAATAAGAGAGGAAGATAAAGAGGGGGAAAACACCACCCATCTGTGAAACTCAGTTCTACAGAGAACATAATTTTCCCTAAGCCACCAGCAGCCGAGCTCGCTGATGATATCTGCTCCCATAAAATGTCACTAACACAACTCCCTTTCTTTAGGTGATGTTATGTAAAACTTCACTAGAGACAGGTTCATGGTCCTGTTCACAAAAGGTCATAAAACCCTGTATTCTCATTTCCCGCTGCTCTAGCCAATAGCTGTGATTTAGAGCCCGCAGTTTGGTGGCATGATTGCTGCCACACTGAGGAAGAGGCTCCATGCATACCGATACAGCAGCTCCAATTTGGCAGGCTAAAAAAGACTCCTAAAACTGTGAAGTGCTGCCATAACTTTATATGACTTCCTTCCAAAAGCTCAGCTATTGCTAAAATAAAGTGCTTAAAGAAATTTCAGCGCTCCAATTATGGTATTTAAAAGGAAATGTACTGCTGGAGACCTTGCAGCGCTCGGCCTCGGATCATCCTCCTGCAAATGTACACTCAAATGCTTCCAAATTGGTTCCCGCAGAGTAAAGTTACTAGAAATCCAGGCAGCCTTTTTCACTTCATTTCCCAACGGCTTTACAAGGCTGGGAAGCAAGAAGCACAGTGCATAGATTTATGATGATGCCCAGGGATGCTGTGATGCAGGTTTTCTGGGCCGTCCTGCTGCAGGCAAACCTTCCTCATGCTTGGCCCAATCTGTCACAGGCCACTTAGATTCCATTTTAGAGAAATGGGTGAAAAAGAATAAATAAATAAGAACAAATACAAGAAGCTACGGCCCAAAGGAGGATCCACAAGCTGGGAGTGACCCCTTGCTCTGCTTGAACCCAGTCAAGTGTCCTGAGCAAAACCCTTTGCTGAGGGTCAGGCTCCTGCCAAGGCAACACTCCTCTTGGGTCTCCACCAGTCTGAATCCCCAGTCAGAAATAGCTGCATGCACAAAGCTCAAAGGAAGAAAAACAGCTGAAAACCTTTGTTGACAAAGATTATATAAATACCTTCAGGAAACAGAGCAAGTATTAAATTTACCATAAAATACAGAGACCTGATGAACAGAAAACCTTCCATCGAGCTTTTTATCCTAGAAAGAAGCTCTTATAACAAAATAGAGGGGAAAAACCATCCTGGTTTGGTTTAGAGTGCTTGGTTCCTAGAAAGGGAGAATAACAAGCCCTAAACCAAAGGCACTGAACATTCTGGCATGGAAAAACCAAAAAACCCAGGAAAGTTATTTGTTGGGGGTGCCTGCAATAGAATAGAAGGGAATAATGTGGGTTGAATATTTGTTTCTCCAATTTAGTGCCTCTCAGATGTAGTCAGCAATCAATATTTGCTGTTACACTGACAAATACAAACACACATAACACTAAGAAAACACCTGCAGGATGCAGTACGCAACAGGCTTGACATTATCCTGCTAAACCCATCACCACACTGCTTTCCAGTGCTGGGCAAGCACAAACTTGTATCCAAAGGGATAGGTCCTGACAATCCATTAGGTCTCAGCACTTGAAGTGAAACAATCAAGTTCAGATACCCCTTCTCATTATGCTTTTGGCACTAAAGCCCAGGGGCCCTCCATCCCTTGGAGTTGGGCTGATACTGAAGAAAGCTATCCCTAAACAGACAGCCACCCTTCCCAGACTGCTCAAGTCAGGATGCACAGTTTAAGTGGAAATAAAGGTGATTCCTAAATGATGGCTGGAGAAAACTGCTTTCCAGAAGCATTTCCCAGTTTCTCTAACACACAAGATAACTATCGGCATATTGGCATTCTGTGCTTCGCTGACTCGGACTCAAAAGCGATAAGTTGTATTTGTTTCAGGTTCCTTTGGTCCACATAGTGCTTGGAATAGCTCCAGTAAGATTTTACCACAGATTATTTTCGCTGCAGGGAAAGAAAGGCTGCAGGAGTACAATATAGAATTGTCTGTGTTAAGAGGAAGATTGAAACAACTTGCTATTCTCACAAGGTAATGTTGAGGGAACTTGGAGACACAAAGAGCTATTGGTCGTCTTGGGAGCTCTGCTTTTGTGACTGAAAGGTTATCTAAGCCCAAGTAACTCCAAGTGTACCTCTTCGTCTCCACTCTCTCATAGCTCTGAAAAGTCAGAGGCGTGGGTTGTACCTGGTCCTGTTCGCTGGCACATCTCTGGATGTCAAGCATCCCATAGCACATCGTCCAACCTCACCTCTTGCAGTGTATGTTTATCGATGTTTCAATTGTATTTTATTGGAGTTTTTTAATACCAAAGTCTTTATTCCATTCACAATAATGTTTAGTCAGAGTCATTGTCTTCCATTCCTGAAAATGGCTCTGAAGCCAAATAGGGAAGGAAAGGTAAAAGCTCTTCACAGCACGGTACAATAACTGCAATAGTTGTCATCTATTATTTGTTCTGTGTTACTTCTCTTCTAGATAATTTTCACTTCAAAATTAACTCACCCATCACATTTGGGATATAACTATGTAATTTCTATGCTTTGCAGATAAAACATGTAACAAATATTAACCTGTAGGCAGCCCTGGGATATTAAGGAAACTAAACATACTAGAAAGCTGCAGCAACAACTTGTCTCTCTTGTACCTTACCAAGCAGTAGGACTGCCCCTTGTCTCTGAACATCGTTCAGTTTGTGGGTTGGGGTGCCCATTTCGTTACTCTTTGCTTCTTTATTTAATAGCAACCGGTGGTAAATGAAATCAGCATGAAGTCCCCTGAACCTTACCAGCTTCAGTGACCAAGATGAGAGTAGTTTCCTGTGCAGCAGCTCTTGAACAAACAAGAACACGATGTCCCATGCATGAAATGCTACAGAATTCCACGTGGCTGGTTGCTCAGTGAAAGCCAGGGTGTTGCTCCCTTGCTCTATTCCCCTTTCCCTACTGCTCACACTGGGATCCCTTTCCTGGTTTGTCACCAACACACCCCTCCAGTGCTGTCTCGCTTCTCACCTGCTAGAAGCACATAGAGCCAGCGCCTCACCACCCTCATAGTAAGGAGCTTCTTCCTCACATCTAACCTGAACTTCCCCTGAAATTCAACCATTTCAAAAGCAGCTCTAGCTGTTTCGATGACAAGCTCTTGTTGACTACCAAACACAGCAGCAGGATCTCAGCTGCTCCTGGTACACTTACAATGCAAATGTTATGGCAGTTGTGCAGATACACAACTGGTATGAAACCACTGCTACTCCAGGGAAGTCAAGAGGCCAGACCTCCTGTTCAGATTAAAAATATAGAGAACCCCAGAGCCCCCTGCTGGCTTTTATCTGCTGGAGATCTAGAACAGTATTTCCTGAGTAATCCTCCAAAGTCCTTTTTTTCCCAGCCTCATCAAATTCCTCAGAGCCACTGTGCCTGCTGGGACTGTAACTCACCCTAAGTCTTCACTCCTATACACGATTCATCTGTAACCCCATTTTCTCCCTTTGTCTGCTTCCCCAAGTAGTACCCAAGATAAACACAATGCTCTTCCATTAACTGCTTTGGGGAAGTGCTGTCCTGCCATAAGTTTTTAAGGCATTGGTCAAGCTGGACCAATTGATATGGAAATGAGGGTAATTACCAGCGTAAACAATCTGTTATTATCCATACAAGTCAGAGCCCTAAATCACCAATGGTCCACGACATTACCATCTGAATAGGAGGAGGTACCTAATGGACCATATGTTAAAAAGCAGGTTACTTGCATCTTCATTTGCAAATGAAAAGCAAGAATGACAGCTGGATAGTAAAGATATGACCATCCATCATACTGCCATTCCCAGGATCCCCATGCAGAAAACATGTATCAACCAACCACAGAAGTTTTCCAGCTCTGAATGCTGTCCACTCTAAGACAAGGCTCCAAAACTGACTTATGATATCCCATATCCCATATCCATCTCCATCACAACACAGGTGTCCCAACTAAGATCATATATCTTAAGAAAGTATTTGAGAAACTACATTGCAAAAGTTACACATTTGCCTTCCCAAGTTGTGATATACATGAATGGACCAAAGGTTCCCAACAAAGTAGTAGGGAGGAAACAAAACTAACACAGAACATCAGCAGGAGCTCACACAAACCATCAGCTACACAACAAATGCACCAAACACTGCCCCATCTCCAGTTCTCTATCCCAAACCTTTCCCATGAGCTACATGATGCCTTCAGAAGAGCAGCTTGGCACAGCTAATAGGCTGAAAGAAGTACTGGGGGCAGCAGAAAAGGCACCATAGAGCCCTTGCTCACCAAGTTCAGCTGGATGGGAGATGTTTAATGGCAAAGCTGAATTAAGGAGTTATCCCTCCCTACCCTTAGCTGCTTGGCCATAACATCTGTGGTCAAAAAAGAAGGGAAAAAGAAAAAGATTGGTTTTAAGCCCAATTAGTTAGTCCGCCAGATTTCTGGAGCAGCCCTATCAAGAGCTGCATGGACACAATGACAAGGACATGCAATTGATAGCTGAAGACCCAAAACATGACCAATCAAAATATCAACCCTCAAACAGTATATTCTGATACTGCAGTGACTAAGGTTTCATCTTTATCTACACTTCTGCAACATCAACACCAGGCAGGACCAGGCCAGTTCCCAGCTCAAACAGCAGCAGTACATCTGGCCTGGGAACTAGCCTGGAGGCAAGGCTGTTTGCTCAAGGCACATCTCCTCCAGCAAGGAGAAATTGCATGGCACAGGGATGATGGGACACTTAAATTCCCTGAGTGATGTCCAGCCAGAGTGATAATAGCACTGTGTTCTGCCGCAATAGTGCTGCAGCTATTAGCAGTGTTTACATATCCTTGCAAAGGTGCTGCTTTGTTCTTTAGGAACAGGACTTTCTCCCTCAGTGTCCTGGTTTTCCCCTGTCCTCCTACATATATTCTTGACTCTGTAGTTAAAACAAACTAGAGTTCAAGCCACTCTTAAATGCATATGCATTAGAGCTTCCAGAAAGCAAACTAATTACACTGAAAATGATGAGCTCAACAGAACCAGTATGACACCAAAAATGACCATTCACGATGTGCTAATAGGCTCCAATATATACACTATTCCTCACTGAAAATAAGACTGGGAAGCTTTAAAAATCAGGTTTCTCCCTGCAAATATGATCCTGCCAATGATGGTATTTATAAAGCAATATATAAGCAAAACTCTGGCAGCCCTGGTTTGTTCGGCTTGGCTCCCTCACTCCATCATCCCTATGGGAAATCCCAAGGGATGCACACACACAGCACTGTGGGATGCTCCAGAGACACACCAATGCCTCCCCAGAGGCAAACTTAACTGATAACCCTGGGTGAAAACTAAAACTACCTACACACTCAATTATCCCTTTTTCCCCCCAGGAAGTTTTTCCTCATTTTTTACTGACTTCAAGCATTATCTACTACATCCTATTTCAGTAAGGAAGAACACGGCAGTCAAATCACAACATCCTGGCATTCGTAGCGACTAATGGATATAAACAGCACTTTCAAGCCTGTCAAAATAATTTACAACCTCTCCCAAAGTTTCCTTTCAGTACGTGCAGGTGCAGAGTTAAAGGGTTTTACAACTGCAAATCATTTTGGGGAACAGTGGAAAGAATGAGAGTATCCATCAATAGCTTTATTAATATGGAGAGAAAGAATAATGGATGCAATATCTGCTAAGGAGGCATCACATTATGATACATGCTTTAACTAATTTGCAATCTAAAAAAGCCAAAGAGTACACTGTATCCCAGGGAGGCTCTTATTTGCCTACTGCTCTCTCTTTAGGCACTTTAAGCACCCGATGAATTAAGAATTGTTGCCTGGGTTATGCTGCTCAGCAATTTATGCACCCTGGCTGTGAATCATAATCTGACACTAAAAATGTAATAGGTGGATTGCAATGCTATGCGAGGTGCACCCCATTGAGTGTTAAATAACTTAGTTTTTGTAAATATAGTATTTTTGCCACCTGAAGGCATCATTAGGCTTTGGTAACTCTACCTGTCACCAACAGCAGCAATTAGCACTTGTATGGCTTCACTGAGAGATTACCTGATAGAATCC
The DNA here is from genome assembly GCA_039877255.1 of Loriculus beryllinus. Taxonomy (NCBI): domain Eukaryota; kingdom Metazoa; phylum Chordata; class Aves; order Psittaciformes; family Psittacidae; genus Loriculus; species Loriculus beryllinus. The sequence continues at coordinate 24,504 of JBCJKH010045590.1, read as the reverse complement.
AATTAGGGATTTCCCCCCCTTTTCCCCTTGTTCTTTTCCTAAAGCCATCACCACACTTGGCTGAGCTGCATTTTCATGCTGTGCAACCGAGTTCATTAAACACAAGTGGTCGACTGAGAGGTGGCTTTTTGGTGCTGTTTGTAAAGGCTGAGTCCTGAGAAGCCAGTAATGGCACCACAGACAAGAAAGCTTCCAAGGTTTTTCCCACAAGAACCATATCAAAGACAAGTTTCTGGGACAAGCAACAACAAAGACTGAGAGACCTGCTGTATCACCACTACAAGCAAATAACAGCAGCAGCAATAAAAGCAAAGCATCCAGCCTTCCAACACCAAGCCCCCAGACAATCACAGGGATCCAAATAATGGGATGAACAACAGGTTATCTCAGTACCAAAACCTGCCCTGGCCAAACTCTTCAATGTGAAAGACACAGCGAGAGTCAGACTAAGATGACACAAGTGCAGGAGTGCATCATTAACACAAGCAAGGACATACACCATGACCTGCTTTGGGACTATCACCCAAGGACACAGATGGCTAGCAGTTACCCACAGCCCACCAGGACAGCATCCTATGGCCCTGGGAGGGTTCATCCATCACCAGGGTTGGCCATGGGGACCAAGCAGAGCTGGTCAATGATCACCTTTCATCACCATGGAGGATGGCAGTGACAGATGAGGTAAATCCTGACCTTGCAGCAAGCAATCCCACTGAGCCCAGCAGTTTCCCAGTGGCTGCACAAGGACATCAGACAGCATCCACTGGCTAAACCAAAACAGGCAAGGAGAGCTGAGGGCCACAGCAGGCTCAGGAAGTCATTTAAAACTGTATGTTTGTTCCTGCCCTCTGAGAAGAGCACCCTTGGTGCCCTCCAGCAGTCACCACCAGCTCCTGGGTACCACTTGTGGTCCCTCCTCTTCGGTTCAGCAGCAGCGGTAGGAGCAGCAGCTCTTTAAGGTGGAAGAGGGTAGATGTATGTTAGATACTTGAGAAATACCAGGAAAATAACTAGATATTAGGAGATGTTAGGCAGAAGCTCTTCCCTGTGAGGGTGCTGAGGCGCTGGCACAGGGTGCCCAGAGAAGCTGTGGCTGCCCCATC